>WBNH01007352.1:1299-24584 GCA_013401255.1 Urocolius indicus
GGAAAAGGAGTCCCGGGAAGTGGAGGGGTGGGGGAAGGTGTTTTAAGACGGTTTTATTTCTTATCTCCCTGCTTGTATTGTTTCTTCAATAAATCAAACATTTTTCCCCCTAAGTTGAGTCCGTTTTGCCCGTGACGCTAATTGCTGAGTTTGATCTCTCCGTCCTTATCTCAACTCACAAGCAGTTTGTTATATCTCTCTCTCTCTCTCCTGTCCGATTTAGGAGGTGGAGTGATATTATGACTGGGTGGATATTGAGCTAAACCACCACATAAGTGATACTGTAAGAATCCATAACAGAAAACTTGTGAATTTGCTGTAGGTGAAAAAGTATACATTCAATTATGAAGAGATAGAGACAAATACTTTAAAGCTGTTCCAAATTATGTGTTGCACGTTGAATTAATTTAGATAATACAGGAAGTAGGAAAATTAAAACATCATTAAATGCCAAGATAAAAATAATTGAGTTCTAACTTCAGACTTTTGATACTTAGTAATGTTCCAGTGTAAATATCTCATTCATGTATAGCTATATGCTTTTAATTTTTTTATAAGATAGAAATCGGTTATTTTTTTTTAACTTTCCAAGTATAATGTTGCTGAATATTTGCTGGACCAGGGATCTAGCTCTTCCACCTGCCTCACACTGTTTGTCTAGATTGGCACCTGCTGCATTGTCCCAGGCATGTAAATACATTAATATAAGAAGAATGTGTCCTATTAAGCTGCAACTTTCTTTTACCCAGTAACCATTTGGCAGATATAAAATGGTGAAGGTTGTCTTCCTTAATCACCTCTAACTATTAGAGAGAGCTTAGCCTCCAGGTCTTCCTTCACCATTTGCAAGGCCATGTTGGGGATCTTTGGTTTTTCTGTACGTATTAAAAGATGGAGAGAGGGGAAGGAAGGAGTATTTGTCACACTTTAAATGGAGAACTATCATCCTAAACTTTTTGTTTGAAAGTCCATTCAAATTCCATAGTGAATTGAGTGTTGCTCTGGTCACCTGCCACCTGAGTATAACAGTAATTAACTTTTTAATTGCTATCCACTTTCTTCAGGTTAGTTAATTGGAGTTGTATTGCTACCTAAGTACCCAGAAGAACTTAGTCTAATGCTTGTATCCACAGACCTAGTCTCAGACCTGTCAAACTCCATCTACTGACAAAAAGATGCTTGTATTGCTTGTATCTACTGCCTGACTCCTCAAGGTGTATTTCATTCTGTGATCTCATGATTTGACTCACCAACCAAATTGCCAGAGGGGTAGGGGGAAATCCAGAAGAAGCCAAACAACAAAGTGTAAGGCTGTATTCAGGAACAGCTTAGTCTGATGACTAGATGCCTAGCTGAGCTAGCACCATGGGACATGGCATTTGGTCCCAAGGCTGGGGTCTGGAGAGTGGTCCCAAGGACACAGCCACCAGTAGTACTGTCTGTGGACTAAGGTTAATGCATTTAAATATTTTGGGTTTCTATACACAAAACAGAGGATATAAACACATTTAGTAAAAGCTGATTATTAGAAGTTAATTTGCTGTAATTTTTTTCTGCCAAATTACCAATTAATGTAGCTAGAAATAAATATTTGACAGATCTATAATCAAATCCAGAAAGAAATTAGAGCCTCTAACTATTAATGTATTAAATTATCCTGGAATTGAGCTGATTATATCAAGCACTCTTCTAGAATTTGAAAAAGTAGTAATAAATTACATTTTAAATCACTATTGATAATTTTTAACTTGTTATCATCCTCTAGATTTTTATATGAACATTGCCAACTGATGTTGACATATGGTGAACACAGGCAGTGGTTTCAAACAGATATTTACATCTGCATGATAATAGTGTGGTGGAGCTGCATTTTTTTCCTACTCTTTATTGCTAGATATGATGCATTATTGCCATTCTTTTTAGGCATGTATGTATGCATATATACATAACAGCAAGTTTTCTTCAGATGCAGAAAGACTGCTAACTGAAATGCGGGAGGTACAGAGAAGTACAAACTTACAGCTTTCCAGGTCTCATTGCTTCACCGTATCCCTTTTGAGCTGCAGACTGTATGCAGCTATTGCCAGGAAAACTTTTTCTGAAGATGATGAATACTTAAAAAAAAAAAAAAATAAGAAAGGGACCAGTTTTCACTTTCTTTTCTCTCCTCTTTGCCTTCTGATACCCACAGAATGAGTGTAAGAGGGAACAAATATGTTATTTCCCTTAAGTGAGAAGGACTTGCTTCAAAAAATAGTTTCTAAGTTTGCTTATTTCATTTAAAAAGTTTAAATCGCTCACATAGAAAAAAATCAGTTCTTGATCAACACACATCCTACACACTAAACAAAGATTGACCAGGTATACAGTTGTGGGAGCACTGCAGAATCATTGCAAGGACTGTATTTTAATCAACATTTGAAGATTTGGAAGTCAGAAATGTCACTAGCAACACTTTTTGTGAAGCCTGATTACAAAAAAAAAGTCCTGAAATGTACACAAAGAAATATTGTTCTAATCAGCAATTTTCTAAATGCCAAGTACTTTTGGTTTCAAGAACGTTTTCTTAATCTTCACAAAACAGCTATCAACAATAGATTTTCTTTAACGCAAAAAAAGCTACTAGGATAGGTAATACATGATACCTAAAAAGCAATATTCTGATTATTACGGTAATTGTAATAAATATACAATTTCTTCTTAATTTGTGGCATAATACATACAGCCATTTTACAGCATATGAATGTTTTATTTGCCATTAAAGAATTACTTTTCCTTTCAGATAGCTCCCTGCAATTTTGTGTCCCAGTTACAGAAATATCCTTGAATTCGTTTTTAGAGAGCCACAGGCTAAACTACATAAAAAGACAGCTGCAGACCATCTGAAAACCGACTTTTAAAAGTAACCAGCTACCTGACTTAGTTTTCCTGAGTAAATTCGGCATGGAAACGCAGTCACGAATTTAGGTCCTACAGGTTGCAGGAAAAATATCTTTATATCCTATTTGTCCTAGGATGTCCATGTAATCAACTTTTAAGAGGAAGGGAGAAGCACATGCAGAATATTACCCTGCCTTGAGAGAGACCTATGTGGGCCCAGGTGGTCACGTGGCTTCAAAAGACTTGTGTACTGCAGTGGAGAGCAACTACAGTTGTCACACCAACAGCAGATACAGAGGCTTTATAATATTCCACTGTCCTTGGCACAGTCCAAACACACAGTTTTGGCTGCATTACATCCTTGCATACAATCAACTGGAGGACATAGACGTGTGATGCGTGGAAATGAAAACGAAGAAGTTTCTGAAATAATAGTGAAGGAGTTAATTATGTTAAAGGATAGATATTACACATACTGTGACTGAAGGACATGAAGGATACAGCTGGATAGAGCAGTCATTCAGTGAAAACGGAAAGAGTTTACAAAGGTTGAGCTCTAAAATAAAATCTATTTTGCTGTCATTATAGGAAGTCAGAATGTTAAATCTGACAAAAGGCTGAGCGACATCAACTGAAATTTGATTTCATGTATATCGGGTCAAATTACACATCGCAAATAAGATTTCCAATAAGTTTAGCATTCATAAATCATTTGTGAACAGAGTTTCTTTATTCATAGGCAGACACCAATTTTTTTCTAAGTAAGCATACCACAATCTTCTGCATTGTTTGCGAAATGCTCACATTGACTATTCATAGCACATAATTGATCATTTAGCTTACAATCCAAAATTTCCATCCTTGAAGGATGACTTAGAATGTTCAAATAAAATAGAGATTAAATAACAAAGAAATTATAGGCATGTCTGGATGAATACTTGTATTTTCTGAAATTTGTGAAATTTCACTACATATTCAGAAGCTGTGCAAATATGAAGACTAGACCAAAAAAAGTATACACTATATTGCTCATTGATTAAATCCATAATTAAAAACTGGGGTTTAGCTATGATCCTAAGAATTTCACAGGAAAATCGTGTATAAGTATTAAAATTTCCCCAAAGGAAGGAAAAATAGCATTGAATGTAATGAGTAGCCTTTGCATAAACAAACAAACAAAAGCACTGAACTATTACTTAATTCCATGGAGAAAACACTTTGATAAAACATTTTTATTTTAAACACCATAATAAAACAATTTTTTTCATGAGAAAAAAAGAATGAAAATAGACAGGGCAGCAGTATACTACTCTGAAAAACTTAGGTAAATCAAGAAAAAATATACTTCACTGCAAGATAAAATAATTTAGACTCCATAGCCTAAGTTCTTCATAGAAATGAAGATATAACCAGCATTTTTCATGAAAAAGGCCAGCCTACTACAGAGAAACTGCAGAGATTAGAGAATGAGGTTGCAGAAAAACAACTGAACTAAGAAAACATATAAGCAATTCCTTGAGCACACGGAACTTTATCTGAACGAAAATCTACTGATAATGCAGGAATGTTGAATTTGGAGAAAGCTTTTATGGAAAATCTAAAGAGTGTGTGTCAAATATCACCACAGAAGTTGAGCTTTTGCCAGACACAAATTCTTTCTTGTTTCCCCATCAGTCCTCAGTCTAGAGATCCATCACCTTAATGATCTCAGTCATCAACCATAATCATCTCCTATAGTGATTACTTGGAATCTAAATTGAAAGCCATGAAAATGAAAACAATTATTCTACATCCCAGCACTGATTTTTTTTTTTTTTTTGTAAAGTGTTATCATCAGCTTCAGAAACCTTGTGAAAATGTTCTGCCCAGAAGGGGAAAAAATTAAGTTAAATGACAAAATGTTAAACATGTAGTGGAGTGATTTTACCAAAAAAATTGAAAGAATGGCAAAGTTTAAGAACTCTGATCAGTCAAAAAGACATTTCTGAAATGGTGTCCTAACCTACAAAAGAGACTTAAGTATCTTCTGGCTGATGTGTAAAATCTTGTGAGACAAAGTTAAATACATTTATCTTATTCCATACTTGTTAACTTTTTCAATAAGTAGACTTAATGAGCCCATCATCAACATCATATTCTGACTGCCTGTTTTCAGTACAGAAAGAGAAAAAAGTATTTCCCATTACCAAAGATCTTTATGAATTTGGGTGAATCAGTGAGTCATGACATCAAAAGTTCTTGGGTTTTTTTCCCTACTTTTTCTTGTTTGCTTTACTCTTGTACTGGTGAAACACCGAGCGTGACACAGTGGAAATAATGACAATCTTGAAAAAGTAACCTGTCTCAGAAAATATTATATTGTAATGTCCACAACAGCAGAAACCAAGACGGAAATTTAATTATGAATTATGAATAAAAGACTTGTGTGGATGATGGACTCTTTCTGAGGGCTCAGGACTGCTTGTTTTTCTGGTCACAGTGGCCTTTTTCCTTCCTCAAGGACATGACCTCAAAGCAACGACAGACATTCAAAAGGTTTTTGTGAAGAGCATGAAAAATGTATTAAGTTCTCATGCAGCATGACATCTCACCTGCTGTTATTCATTATTATATTCAGTAAGAGGAACACGAAATTCTACAGCTGAAGTTAGTGGAATACTGTTGTGTTAGAGGGTTTGGTTCAATTCAATTCCAGGTGTTTATATAGTCACTAACACACCAAGAGGGATAAGAATCAAAAGAAGAAAATAGCAGCGCATGGCACAGAGGTAACAGATCATTTTGCAATTGACGTTCTAACAGGGGGCTGACATAGCCAGGCACCGTTTAGAGCAGCAGAACTATTTCGGGAACACTGTGCACAGAAGAGGATGTACAGAGAATCTAGCTGGTGCATGTAAATAGGAACTGAAGATAGATAATCATTTTGTTTAGATAAAGAAAAACAGATAAAACCAGGATACCCTATCCTGGCTTAAAGCAGACCAAAATAAAGTGAGCAGTGTCTTCAGATTCTTAAGCTTGTTACTAGCACTGACATTAAAAAGTATTGCACAAATTTGCACAGATTTTTAAAGACATACTTAGGTATTTTTCTATTAATAAGGCACCATTATAACATTGCTATAGCAACACCAGAGTTATGGTTGAGAAGACATTCTCTAAGCATTTCTACTCAGGTACTTTTAACTTTTAAAGCTTTTGAAAATTATTTAAAATACTTACCAGTTGAGCTTAAATATTTCAAGTTTGTTGTTAATTTCATTGCAAACACTTTAGAAAAGTTTTTGGAGGCAAAATGTCAGGCTTGATGAATTGCAGTGTATTAATATTACACTTATTGCATTTAGTGGTACATTCAGAAGATGAGGCAGTATTCAATGAAAAGAAATGAAAGGCAAGAGATGTTGATATGATGAGTAAGATTATAACTTTATACAAAGCTAAGTAAATTTAAAAATGTGATAACCTCAACACCTGTAATGCTGCCCTCAGCAGAGAGATTAACATACTAAGCAGTGCACGCATTAAACAATGAAAGTTAGCAGCATACACAGCAATACAAAGCACTATGCAAACAGAAGTTAAGATTATTTTGGGAAACAATTTCTCCATATGTGTGTACAAAACCTTATGCTGACATAGGATCAGATTTACTTTTTGACAGAAATGTATCAGAGATAAGAAGAAAGCCTATACGCCTGTCATTGGGAAGTTACCCTGGCCAACAGGTAGTTTCCACTGAAAAGCTGACAAGTTTTCACTTACAGACCTATGTGCAGGGCCAATGGACCAGCTCTGTAGATCCTCTTGGCCACCTGCTCAAAAATAGGGTTAAGCTATTTCTGATGGGTATTTTCCTCTAAGAGCTTCTAAGACATCCTCAGCAATTCTACAGTCTCACAAGACCAACTGCCTTATTGTAGTATTACGCTTAGGGCTAGGAAGATTTTCTTGATGTCTAACACAAATCTCTCTTCCTGCAATTATGTTGAATTTATCTCTTGAAAATAACTATGTTCAGCAGGAGATGATGTTTGGATGATGTGGTGACTTGTGAAGCTAGATGATCACTCTTTAATGTGCTATTTTCTATAAGAACAAATGGTTTATATTTTCCCTAGTCATCTTGTACCTGACAAAGACATTTACCTTAAAGAAATAAACAAGTCCAAACGTGAATGAAATCTAACTTGCTACTACTAACTTTTTCCTGTTTTACACAGGATACAATATACAACATTATATATATTACAATACAAATATACAACTTCATGAAGGTATTTTTCATGGAATGTTTTCTCTTTGCATATAATATAAATCAGACATTGAAGGAAAAAAATAAACAGTTTTTATTTTCTCTTTGTTTTGGTTTCATCTGGGATGGAGATTCTCCTTAGTAGCTGGTACAGCGCTGTGGTATGTATTTAGTGTGAGAATAACGTTGAAGATCCCACTGATGTTGCAGTTGATTCTAAGATGCATGTATCTTAAGTTAACCTTCCTGTTTTCCCATTCTCTGCCAGTGAAAAGGTGCACAAGAAGCTGGGAGGGAGCATGGCCAGGACAGCTGTCCCAAACTGGCCAAAGAGCTATTCCATATCCTGGAACACTACACCCACTACATAAACTGGAGTGACATGGCAGGAAAGGGTGCATCACTGCTCAGGTTATCAGCAAGTGGTGAAGAATTGCATTGGGCATCACTCGAGTTTTGTTTCTTGGTCTTTTTGTTATTCTTCTTTTCATAACCACTATTATTATAATACCATTATTAGTTTAGTTGTGACACTGTTCTTTTCCCCAATTCTCTTTCCCATCCCACTGGAAGCAGAGGAATAAGTGAGCGGCTGTGTGTGCTTAGTTGCTGGCTGGGGTTAAAGTGCATCATGCATTTGAAAAAGTTTTTCCGTATGTGCTGAACGGCCTAGAGAACAAGTCCATTGTTAAGTAGCAGATACATACTAATAGACAATAAGGACCAGAATATTTTCAAACATCTTTTTGAAAAAGTCACATGGCACAAGTTCCTTGATTCCTGCAGAACACACCTAGCAGAGACCCCGCTTTCATAGCATTTGTTGACAAAAAACTATGATTTCCCATTTTAGGTAGGTTGACGTTCTACATTTCCTAAGGTTAAAGTTTCCTAAACACAGCTGTCTCTGGTGTAATCAGAGAGGAAATACATATGGAAAGGACACCAACTGAAAGATTATGTTTCTTCCCTGCTAAGTGAGCAGTTTATCAAAACATCTGCCTTTGCCTTTCTTCAGTAATAGATGGCCACATTTAATTGGTTAAATGCTTTTTGGACAGCTCTTACTTGCTATATTTTATATCTCTGGATACTGACTAAACATGACAAACAATGGATGAGAGATGTAGAGAAGAATATACAGGCCAGCACTGCTCAGTTGTAGATCAGAAAAAATGTCAGACGTAGGTGACAGAAGAGGACTCAGACTGAAGTAAGTGTTTACATCAGAAACAGTGAGTTCAATGTGTACATCAGCCCTCAAAGAAAAGAGTAATGTAGGTTTGGCTGGGATGGAAAGGATGTGACTAAAGACATCAGCATAGGATGAATGTAGGTTGTAGTGAACACAATCTCATTTTTAATCTCTTTTTAATTGAAGATGCTGTTGTCAAAGGTCTATATTCATTCCGGTCTCAGCAGTCCAAAGAAAGGATAACAGCATGAACTGTGAATATAGCTGAGAAAATAAAGAAGCTGGAACATCCCGGTACCAGAGCTACATTTCTGCGTTGAGGCAATCTGGCAATTTGGTGACACCAAAAGCTGACAAAGCAGGAGAGGCAGCTGACACACACTGCTACAAAGAACCCTTGGCAGTATAATAGCTCCTGGCAAGGAACTTGTACCCAGATCCAGACCTGCTGCACTGTAATTGCAACTCCATGGAAATCAACCATTTAGACTGTGTAAATGATGTCTGAATCGAATCTTTTGGATTTTATACTGTTTTCAAATGTGCCTTCTCATTTTTTCCCCAATAACAACAGTTGGTCCAAGTGCCATCTACAGCATGGAAAGATGATAAGTAGCAAGAGACACTCTGGGATTCTTAACGATTCTTCTGTGCTGCTCACAAAAATGCCAAATTGCTGACAGCATCATTGCTTTTGTTGCCTGGCTAAAATGAAAAGTGCTAGGGATTCAGCTAATAGCACATGAAAGAGTGATCATCTAGCTTCATAAGTCACCACGTCATCCAAGTACTCCCTAAACCAGTAATATGCTGTGGGTTAATTTTCCACATGAAATGTTTCACACAGTGCTTTCCATAGAAAAGGAATCCTCAAAGCAAAAAAATATCCATTGACTAGAGATGAGGGCTGAGGAGGTGATGGGTGTGTATAAACAGACTGGTTATATTTGTAAATTTCTATATCAATCAGTTAACACTAAATCAGAATACATTGTGTTTTCCCCCTCTTAGAATCTAATAAGACCTTTTTCCCTGCAAACCTGTCCATGAAATTCTACGGTGTAAGTTTCACAGAGTCAGAGAATAGTTAGCAAGTGAATTTGATAACCAGTCGTTTATTGTGACTTCACTTATTGTGAAGAAAGTTATACAGAATCATGTTTGCTGTCAAAAGTGGTCATTTATCACTTAGACGATGCCTGGTAGACATAAGTATGCTGAAGCATGAAAACAGATCACCGGAGTTAAAATGTTTTCACTTCTTCCTTTTCTTCACACTTTCAAGTAAGATATATGATGTTGCTATTGAAAATCTATTCATACTTGAAACCTATCATGTCTGAAACATGTTAAATATATTCTAGGTGAGGGAAAAGACAATAAGTAAATAAGGAAAACCATTTCTTTATCAAACTCCTGCAGCTACTGTATCAGATATCCTAGTGCAAAATGTTACCAAATAACTGTGACATTTCACATAGGTGTAAATATTTAATGCAGACAGGACACAGAGTGTACAGCACACTGTACAGGATGCCAAAAATTTCCCATTTTTTTCACATTCATTTGTAACTGTCACTAAATCTACCTAAGTACAAATTTCCAATTTTTTTTCATATCTTTGGCTTTGGTTTCTTGTGTGTTTGTGTCTGTGTGTGCGTGTGAAAACATCTCACTTATACTCACTAGTCTTTTATAACTCAGAACAAAATAGGATGAGTTACAGAGGCACATCAAGATTCCTCCAGAAATAATTGCATACAAAACCTAAATTTTTTTAACATGTTTTCTGATGTTGTCTGACTACATATTTCTGTCCAGGAGTCATTCCCTGCCAGTTTTGTATGACCTGGGCTCATTTACTGCTGTCAATTCTGCTATAGAACACAGTCACTTCTCATAATTTCACACTACACAGCTACTTTACCGTAATGCATCTCTTTTCAAATGATTTAGCTATTTTCTTCTTTGATTTCAACTGGGATGCTATTACTTATCATTTTTCCATTACTTCTTACATGTTTCACACTTGTAAATTCTGTATTTCTGAGAAATGCCTGTATTAAGAATTCCACAATACCAACTTAAGACTGAAATATTCCAAGCACATGTTAAGAAAACTTCAACTTGCTACTTTCAAAAGACAGTGCAACTGAAAGCATGTGCTTTCTTTAATCTTTCCAAAATATGCTTAACATACAGAAATGTTTAACAACTATAGGAATCATTTTTATGACTATCATAGAATCATAGAATCACAGAATCTTAGAATGGTAGGCATTGGAGGGGACCTCTAAAGATCATCTCGTCCAACCTGTCTGCTCAAGCAGATCCAACTAGATCAGGTCACTCAGAAATGCATCCAGGCAGATTTTGAAAACCTCTAGAGAAGGAGACTCCAGGCCCTCTCTGGGCAGCCTATGCCAGCGCTCCCTCACCCTCACAATAAAGAAGTTTTTCCTTAAGTCTAAGTGGAACTTTTTCCAGCTTTTGTCCATTTCCCCTAGTCCTATCACTGGGCACTACAAAAAAAAAAATGTGCTGTCCCAGCCCCTTGATAAACACCTTTCAAATACTTGTATTAATGAGGTGTCCCCTCAGTCTCCACTTCTTCAGGCTCGACAGCCCCAGGTCCCACAACCTTTCCTCTTAAGGTAAAACTTAAAGATTCGTTAAATCGCTCTACTTACTCCTCTTTCAAGATTTGCCAAAGGCTTGATACCTTATTCACAGTGAAGGGCAAACATCTACCTGCATTTATACAGTATAATCAGACAGATTTTGTTTCCTTGAGAAACTAGGCCTAAAATTGTGTGAAATAAGCACTAGCAAGGAGCAGTTGTTTCATTATAGAGAGGGTAACAAGCCTGGACAAGCAGATATTTAAATGAGGAGAGCTGATCTAGAAGAAAAGGTCAAGTAAGGCAGTGAGGTGAGTGGCCAACTTGCCAAATGAGAATTTAAGGAGATGAAAACAGAGAAGTACAAGGAGAGAGAAAGATGAGAAGAGAGGGAAGAACAAATGAAGGGGAACAGGAGAATGGATGAGAATATGGAGAGCAAAAACTGGCTTGTTGAGGAGAAAAGATTGACACTGTTTAACAACTAGTCCCTCTGGAGAACACAGTCTCAAATTATATGCAGGCACAAATTTGTTCATCTTCATGCAAATTATGCAGGGAAAAAGAGGAGGGCATCTCAGAGGAGATGTTATCCACTCAGTCCTTCCCCTTCTCTGAGGAATCAGCATCTGCTCAGCACTTCCAAGGCAAGGAAGTGAAAACTGGTTTTATACAACAATTGCACATGTAAACTGCCAAGAAGTCGAAGTAGTTCATTGTTCCTTCAAGAGTCTGAAAATTCACAGCTCCTGTGATCCCACTGAAAGTTTGTTGGGGCCACAACAAACAGTTTGAAGAACTCTCCTGGGAAGAATATAGGTTGTGGGAACACAGAGGAATGATTCGAGTAATGGAATCTGCACAAGTTAAAAAAAAAACTCAAAAAAAAAAGTCAGATAAGAGATGGCAGTGACCAGAGGCTCTGAATGACATTAATTCTCTCCAAGATGGAGTAGAGGGAGTAAAAAGAAAAGTTGCATACTGCAACTGCTAGAATGAGAAGCACAGATATTTGAATGATGTTTGAAGATATATTCCAGTAAAAGAAGTCTCATGCTTCAGGACTGTCTTTGAAAAGAGGACACGGTGACAGAGGTCTGTGACAGCTAATGAGTAACTGTATGCAACCACTGTCACTATAAATGGTTTGGAATTGTTATAAATATATGAATAATTCTAAAGATTAAAATTAACCTGATCTGAGGATGAAAGGTCTTTGGCTTTATTTAGTAATTTATTGTGAGTGTAATATTAATTTAAACCCTAGAAATGCAACTGGATNGGGAACACAGAGGAATGATTCGAGTAATGGAATCTGCACAAGTTAAAAAAAAACTCAAAAAAAAAAGTCAGATAAGAGATGGCAGTGACCAGAGGCTCTGAATGACATTAATTCTCTCCAAGATGGAGTAGAGGGAGTAAAAAGAAAAGTTGCATACTGCAACTGCTAGAATGAGAAGCACAGATATTTGAATGATGTTTGAAGATATATTCCAGTAAAAGAAGTCTCATGCTTCAGGACTGTCTTTGAAAAGAGGACACGGTGACAGAGGTCTGTGACAGCTAATGAGTAACTGTATGCAACCACTGTCACTATAAATGGTTTGGAATTGTTATAAATATATGAATAATTCTAAAGATTAAAATTAACCTGATCTGAGGATGAAAGGTCTTTGGCTTTATTTAGTAATTTATTGTGAGTGTAATATTAATTTAAACCCTAGAAATGCAACTGGATGATTTTAATCCCTTTCTTGACACTGGCTTAATGAGGGCCAGACCACCTCATCAGCTCTGCTACTCTACTTGCTAACAGCAATGTTGTGGTGAGCAGTGCTGAAGATTATGTAAAAGGCAATCCCCTCCATAATTGTCCATGCCCACTACACTTTTCAGAACCACAACAGTCGCATAAAGCATATCCTGGAGAACTGTGGAAAGGCAGACATCAAGAGAGGAGCAAAGGCTACAGTTTTGTTTATAACACCTACCCATACAGAGGTGAGACCTCTCCACTTCTCTGTTGCAGCAATGCCACAGTTTGACCTTCACTGTGACAGCAGCTGCTGAACACTCCTCTTTTTTGGTGGTAAGTAAAGTAAATGGTATGGAAGGAAGAGGCAATGTTGACATCTTATTTTCACCTCTTGTAAAAACATTATCTCTTGCATTAAAAAAAAAAAAAGTCTATTCTTTTCCCAAAGCACAGTCCCATGAGGACCCCAAGTAGCCTCCACAGGCTTGTTTGCATTTGATGAGAATGGGGAGAAGGGGACAAGAACCACAGCAGACAGGACAGCGCATTAGCAGCACTCCTCTGCTTTAAAATTAGACATGTGTTTCACAACAGCTCTTCCTTCTTCTCTAATGAACTTCTTTAGAGTTCATTATTTCTCAAGAAACTCTGAACTGACAGGAACTATTTATTACATGAGTTTGGCTAGGATATAGATAGATTGGAAAGACAGACCAGAAGACACAGATTATTCTGTATTTCCAACCGGTGGTCTCACCAGTTAAAGCTCAATAAACCTTAAAAATAAGCACCAATTAATTCTTTCAAGGACCCTGAAAAGTGAGTAATAACAAGTCTCATTTTACAGATGAGGAAACTCAGACACAGAACAGTTCTGTGACTGCTGGGGTCAGAGTGTAGCAATGCTATCTACCTCATCTGTCAATCTGTGCTGCCCTTTCCCACAGTATATGATCTTCTCTCAAGAATTAATAACCAATATTACAACAAGCCACAAGTCTAAATTCACTCTTTCATGTCCCCAGACAGGGTTTATCTGACTTATTTCCCTTCTCACTCTCCAATCTGACCTTTTCTGCTTTCCTCTTTTTCTTCATTGCTGCTTTAAGCTGTGTTCATGGCAGGGCTAAAATAACATGCTATACATTATCCTGAAAGCTGTGAAAGCTGTGATCATTCTTATCTATTTTAGCAAGGGGTTTGAAAGTCTTCTGTGTCTTCTACTGTCAGGAGAACTCCTTGAGGCTAGGAGAAATGCTGTTCCTGAAGTAAAATAGATGGCAGGATAGAACATTGTCTGAAAATAAGCTGCTCTAGGCAGTGACTTGGAAAACGAAGCTTTTGAATTTAATAATATCCTAACACCCCTCCAAATTCTGCAGGGGGCAGCCTACAGAGGGAAGCAAATGTCTTAGTAAACAGTCATACCTGAAGACAGGATAGAAAACTCCCTTTTGTAGTGCTTGACAGAAAAAAGTCTATTTAATTGTTAGTTGGAAATTCCATTTGATAAGGAAATGTCAGGAAAATTGGTCTAATTTCAGCACAGTGCTGAAAAAAAATACAAGTTTGTACAAGTTTGCTTCTTCAGATATGATATTGACAATCTCACAGCTCCTTTGCCAGGTACAAAAGCATCCTGCAGCAAAGGTGGACAGGCATCACCCAAAATCACAAGCAGGCACATTATACACTAGAGAGCACCTTTTCCCAGAAACCTGTTGGTGTCTTTGCAGGATATTAAGTCCTGTGCCTGATGCATGATTACTGCCTATCAAAGAAAGTTGACCTGTTCTGCTCATGTATCCTTACCACACAGTCCTTCCGCAGTTCACCGTGTTCAGCCCAGTGTGAGATATTAATCCACAACTTCAAGATACTACAGAGAGCTGATTTTCAGACTGGAAACCGCAGTGATGGAGTTTATTTGCCAGTTTATCTGCAAGTATCACATAACCTGAAAACCATGTCACAAATGGGATTTGCTTTATTGCTGTTATATCTGATAATACTTTAAGAAAATGGAGGAAGAGACTGGAAGAAAAGTGAAATATTTTTACAAGTGGTGTTCACTTGCAGGAGACCCCACGTTCTCAGAGAAAACAAAAATGGGTTTTTTGTGGTTTTTTTGGTTTAGCTGATGCCTAAAGTACTTGAGCTGAGAGATTTTCAGTGTGAGGGCAGACACATCGGTGTAAGTGAGCAAGTTTACTTTTCAGGACATGTCTATGTTTGTAATGGAGTTCCTGACATGACCAACATATATCAAGGTGGTTACCTGAATAACAATCATGTGACTGATTGGATAGATGTTTTGAAATTGTCTCAGTACAGTCTGTGTGCATACCAAAGTGCCCTAGCTTCACCAGCATGTAAATCCTACAAGCACCAATCATTGGGAACCTTCTCTTGTGCAGAGATCTGGAAGCTAGCTTAAAGATAAATGTATTCTAATTATACTACTACCATTTTAGCATTTGTAGCTGAATCTTGTAGCACACTTCCTCTCCTTGCTTTTTTGAACAGTCCGGTGGATTGACTGGCACTATCTGAGAGAGTTTTGCTAATGAAGATCAAGATAGAGATGTAGATCAGCTCTGAGGTCAAAATTCTGAATCTTGCATTCAACAGTGTGAGTTTTCTGTTAATAAAGTGAAAAAAAGAAACAGACATAACCAATTAATCTATAATTATTCAAGAGAATGGTGCATTTATGCACCTTGGTAGGGTTGTGGTTTTTTTGCATCAACACGTAGTATAGGGCATTGCTAATGGGGATCTCTATATCTGAATGCTACGGAATGCCAGATAGGTGTTGCCTCCCACTCTTTTCTCATTTTCTTTTTTTTTTTTGTTTTTTTTTTTTTCATAGAGAAGAATGACATCTTAGCATCTGTTAGCCCTGATCCTCAGCACAACAGCTCTTCCCAGTCTGCTGGACATGACTTGTATGAACTATGCTTTTGATTGTTCAGAATGACCCCATTAATAGCATATTAATTGCTAAGAAACAATGCAAAGAAAATAGGTTAATTTGCACTTTTACAACTCTTTTTTCATGTACATGATGAATTGTTGGGTAAGATTCTGTGACATAAATTTGAGAATGTTAAGACTGACTTTACTGTTTCTTTGTACATGAAAATGATGAAAAATAATCTATAATTAAAACGATTTTTGTCTGCTTCAGGATTTCACTCATTCTGAGTCACTTATCCATGTCATCAAAGTTTGATGGCTATTAATTTGATAAAATGAATCTTAATGCCACCATATTTCTTTATTGAAAGAGGTATCAAACAAGTGTTTCAGCCAGAATTATATTAACACCATACTATTTCAAAGTTAAGTTTGAGAAAGATAATTAAATAGGAAAAATGTAATCTGGAGACTTAAAGTGCACACTGCAAAATGTCCATTATTAAATGAATAAGCTTTAACTAATTCTGACTAAAGGAACCATTTTGATTCTACACATCCTTTATCCTTGATTTGATGCTGAGACAGTAAAGTGCCACGCCAATATGTCCGATATTTATACCAGATATTAGAAGATATCTTATGTAAAACATCGATGGGAATTACTAGGTTTTTTGTGTTTTTTTTTTTTTTTATTAACAATCTGGCCACCTGTTCTTGTGCTGGCTTTTAAACATTTCAAATACCTGTATTTCAGTTTGATGCTAAATTAGATTAATTTGGTTCCACTGACCAAGATGTTGTGTATCTTAAATGTCCACTAGTAGGATTAATATAGTCTACTAGAAAAAACATTACTGTTTAAAGTCATGATCAGCCTGGCAGCAAAGGTCCAAAGTTCATTTTCACACCGAGCTAAAAGAGGGACAAAAATAAGTGGACCTCAGTAATGATAATCTCCATTTAGCTAATTAATTAAAACAACGTAAGGTAACTTAGGAATAAGAATTCCCCTGAGAGATTTCTCTTCATGGCTTTCAAGATCATGGATACATACAAAGTAAAGTAATCTTTTGATGTTAGATGAGTGGAAGCAGATTCACTGGCATATTTTTTCTGCTGTTTTGAAGTTAGCACCGTGTTCTTATTTGTTCTGGCATAGTACAGTCTCCTCTATTTTTATTTAACCAAAAAGCACTCTGAAAAACATGGCATGTTAATATTCATATTAAATATTAGTAAGAACATAGTGAAGCAGTATTAAAAGATATGTTGGAAATTTAAGCATGAACAGGCAATGCTATAGGTAGACCTTTCCAAGTAGAGCTGGTATGAATTAAGTTTGCATTTCCTAGTCTTCCTCACCAGTGCTGCACAGAACACAAAAGCATCATTTCAGCTTAAGTCAGTCTGGAAACACTAAAACATTTTAGACTCGGGCTTTAAGTGACACTTTGTGTAAATTATATTTCAAACTTCCACCTCAAGCTCCCGTCCCTCCACACTGTGCCATCTTCATGAATAGCATACTCCATGACGTACAAGGGCAGTCATAAAACCCTCCCACCTGAAGAGATAGAGTAGGTTAATTTACATATTTATTAAACATTGTAAGTAGAAGCACGCACTGCAGTGCCACATTGCATTGTGACAGAGGGCTCGAGCAGCAGCTGGGATTACTGCACTGGAAAACACACAACAGTCAGTCTGTTGACATACATGTGAATAAAGGCAGGGAAACGACACAATGAGTATTTAAGACAAAAGCAACTTGAGAAATAACTACACTAGGCGGTGCAGCTGTGCTCTGCAGGGACACAGAGAACATCCTTGATTTCTCATTCTCTGCTGGGAGTGCAGCAGAAACGATAAATGTGGCTGGCCAGGAAGGACACTCATCCATCAGCTGCTACCCAGCCAGCCTGGCAGTAATGAGGGACTCCAGAGGGAGCCTGGTTCAGGTCTCACTTGGGAGAAGGATGTTGCACAAAGTGTGAAATGGAAATACTCATTATAAAAAGAATTATAAGGTGAAGTTTTTTAGTTTACTGTTGAAACTATGGGAAAAGTCTAAAATCAGACTGATCTCACACCTGCTAATCATAATTTCTTTCCTGTCCAAAGATTTCTTGCTAGTGAAAGAGCTAATTGAAGATAGTTACATCTTGACATCACACAGACGGGGGTGATAAAAATTACTGTAACACTACAAGTAGCTCATTTCTAACTCTGCACCACTTCACCACTCAAATACTTCAGAGGAACGTTTCAACATGCTCAATGACAAATATAAACCCTCCATCTACCCTGCAGGATTCAATCCATTCTTGCCCTTGAGTTTTTCCAGTGTATCTCCAGGGCCTGACTTTTCATCTCCGATGGCTTTAGCTACAATTATTTAAGACAGCACCACCCAGGCTCTCTGCTTAGGTGTGACTGCTGCAGTGGGGAAAGTAACAGGGCGAATACATAGAAGCTCTTCATGTCCTCTCCCGTCCTCTCCTCTCCATTCTTACCACCACCACCACCACAGAGATCCACTCCTGACACACATTTGCTCCAGTTTCAACAGCTATGGGAATCCCGTAGCAAACAGGGCTCCCAGCAAGCAACTCCAACCAAACAGGGCTCAAGAGAGACTGGTAGGAGTTGCAACACCTACTCCTGTTGCAGAAGGTGCAAGAAGGTGCCCAGCAAGCTCAGGAGTCCAGGCTGTGGGAGATCAGATCTGCCCAGTTATTTGCAGAGGTGATTTATCATGATCTGGGCCCTGACTTGTCTTTCGCATCCATTTGTGTGGGGTTAGGGTTCTTACAGCAGGAAGAGAGTAGACAAATTCAGATAGTAATGTTCCTAGTCAAAAAGCAAGATGCCACAATGTCTCTCCTCAGGAGTCTTTGGTAATTGTGATCTTCATACGCAAAAAAAAAGTATTGCTTCTTTATTGTAGAACAGGCAATCAGCCAAGCTGGCCTCTTATCCAGTGCAGACATGAAAATACAAATATAATATGGGCCTTATCCTGAATTAGGGTGCATTCAAAAGTGTCACAGGCTTTCCAGACAGGCAAATGTAAAGCCCTGTGTCTCATCACTAAAGGGTGTGACTGGTCTCAGGGATACCTAAGACTTTCTAAGTGCTGATCAGTTCCTTCCTCTTTGATGGAATGTCAGAAACCAGAATTTGAAGAGCCTGCTGGAGGCCACCGAAGTGTCAAACTGCTGATAAACCAGATAAAGCTGTTTGTGCCAATTGTCCCCTGCTCTGAAGGTGATGCAGGAAATCTTTCATCCACCTAAACCCAAGGAAATAAGTTAAAAGTTAGACTGAAGCAGGAAGGAGCTGTCCAGGATGCTGTTTTGTTTTTTTTAATAACACCATAAGGTGTTTGGACCACTTTAATCACGTAAATTTTAATATTTATTTTTTTGAAAAAATATGAATCATATCACGAAGAACACCTGCCCCATGTGTACGTTTAGTTCTGAGCGAAACGCAAGTCAAGCTGGTTTGACTTTGCAAATATCTCACCTTCTCTAGCTGTCATGAATGAAAGATATTTCATGAATGAAAGATATTAGCTCTGTTACTACCAACTTTCTGCTTTCACTCGAACTTTGGTCTTTTGGAGCCAAAGGTTTTATGGAAAACATAGCACTAAGATATGGGTTTGTGTATATATTTATAGATAATTAAATCCAAGATGGATTAGAGGTGAAGTATCTCTATTTGTAAGAGGGAAATGAGAAGTTTACTAGGCCTTCAACATTATTTACTACAACAGCTACTACTTTCTCAGCAGCATATAACACACCAAGAATAGCAGTGTTATTTTACTAGGCCCCTTGTGCAGGAAAGTGGCAGTTTCTGAGAATGGTGGTCTGCCAGGGTTGTATCTGTACAGCCAAGTTCTATCTAACTTATGATCTGCACAATGTGATATACACCATAAAATCAGTTTATAAGTTTTATGAAGTTTCTTATAGACCTGTAATTCTCACACTTTGCTACAGGTAGAAGTCTGACAGTGTTTGCATTTTAGTCTACTATAATCAAACATTTGTGATACTGTACTAAGTCTGTATTAAAGCAAGCTGAAACTACCCATATGTATACACATCAAGGACATTTTTTCAACCAAAATTTCAAGGAAAAAAAAATTCTCTTCATAACATTGTTTGCAGATGAATACTGAGATAATGCTTATTTTTAGAGGGAAATATCCTCATGAAGTACAAATTACTATTGTCCAGTGGACTGACCAATGCCACCTTAATTCTGTTTAATTTTTCTCACTTTTCTTACAGCTTTCCAAATGAAACGAAAATTCTAGAGGTTAAAAGCTGGCTAATATAAGCTGCTTTCAACAATAAAAAAATACATTTTTTTTTAAAAGTACCAAGATCCATTTGAGTTGCACAGACACTGGATTAATATGAATGACTACAGGAACACCAAAAGGTCCGTCCCGGTTTTTTCTTGCATCAATCATCCTCACATGAGGAAAGAAATTACACAATAGAATACAAAGACACCACGGGAACGCTGAAATAAAAACATTTCCATGTGACTTTGTGCTTCAAAACCATGAATTTACCTATTACCTTTTTTTAAGTTCTTAGTACTAATCTGCCCAGTAAAAACTAGTATTCAACTGACCATTCAATCTTTTAGCATGTAAAAAACAACTGTCAAATACATCGTATACAATACGTTATAACTCACTATCTACTTTATAGGATTACAATGGAGATTAATTAATATCTGTAATGCTTTAGCATATATTAAGTATTTTTTTTATGGATTTAGGTACAGCAGTGTTCAACACTGGGATTTTTCTATTCCTCATAGTACTCCTGTGAAAAATAGAAAATTCTTTTCACCCTAGTTCTGATGCCAAGCATTGAGTTGTTTGCTATCACAGAATTTCATGTCAGATGGAGGAGACCGAGCTGTGAATTCCTATACCTAGAAAACTATTTTCAGATGTCTGTGCAGCCCAAAGCAGCTGTTAAAACTCCACATGCTGACAGTAGCTTCATACCTGTGCTCTGACAGAATAGGGATGGATACATATCCAGTTGAGCTTCTGAAAAAACACTCCATCAATTGCCTTAGGGAGCAGGGCTTGTAAAAAAAAGACCCAACAAAACACAAAGGCCACTGATTGGGGAAAACAAGTGCAGGCCTCACTCAACCCAGACTGCCCAGGACTGTTCAGACAAGTCTGAACCATCCTTAGGAAGGCTCTGCACTTCGCAACACCAGCTGCACTTTCACAGTTCAAGTACTCAATAAACTGGCAGAGGAAAAGCATTCATGATGGGTACATCGGTTAAAATTACACTGACATCAAATAACCAGGCATATGAAAAGCCAGAGAGATTGTGATATGTAGCTTTGTAACAATGGCTATTAAAAATGGCATTTCTCCCTCTCCTTCAAACGGCACCATACCTTGGCAGCATAGGTGCCCTGAGGCGTTGTGGAGTCTCTTGGAGGTCTTCAAGATCCACCTGGACGTGTTCCTATGTGACCGGATCTGGGCGAACCTGCTTCTGCAGGGGGGTTGGACTAGATGATCTCTAAAGGTCCCTTCCAACCCCTACCATTCTGTGATTTTGTGATTCTATGAAACGTACCCAAGGAAAATATGACCTCGGAAGAAGAAAGTGTCACCCTTTGAGACCTGATGTCGAATGAATGAATACTTATTCAAATAAACATCTGTTATACCCACACATTGCTGCAGCAAATCTGGTTTAATAAGGTACAAAAGGCTAGGAAAGAAATAAAATCCAGGGTGGCTTTTCACTTTGCCTCTGTTAAATGGGCTTTATTTTCATTTTGTATCCTCAAAGCCACAGAAGCCACGCAACATGTAGCAGCCGATGTGGCATGCAACCCTTGGTCATACTACTTACTTTCATTCTGTAGATGCACACTTTTCTAGTAGGTTTTTTGGTTTGGTTTGGGTTTTTTTTTTTTTGATGCCTGTATTAATTTTGACCTGAACTGGAACAAAAATGTAAACACTTATTCCTGCCTCCTGCCTTTCAAAGCTCCTGTAAGCCTCATCTTGAGCATCATCAACCAAAGGGGGGGGGGGAGGTGTGGGGAGGGAAGCTCTCGCTGCTGACTGATAGAATTTTTGATATTGCCGTGCTTCCCTTTTACTAATTATGCCCAGATTGCTCATCATGCCAGATACTGTTTATGCTAGGAATTTTCTGCAGCATACCTCAGGGGCAAATTGCCTGTAGTGGTGATTTGGGAATTCTCTACAGCCTACTTAAACAAACAAACCTCCAGTATTCCTCCTCATCACATCATTCAATTCTCTCGCCAAACCTTCAGCATACTTTCCCACTGAGCTAACTTCAGCTACCCAGAGAAGGGTATTCCCTGAAACAATGACTGTTCATTCCCTCAAGAGCACAATATATGCTCTCTGATCCTTTGATCCTGCACAAGCTAGGAAAACACAGTAGTTTTAGGTCATTAGGCTGTTGATAAGGAAAGCCCTTGAGGTAAAAGCAGTGGAGGTGAAAGCCTCTTTGTGCTGGACAGCAACATTAGCCTGAGACTTCATGTAGCTTGCACAAACATTTACAAGTAATTGTTAATTCATTCTCTGCTGAAGACAGTTCTCCACAAACTCATCCGTTTTTCACAGATTGACTGTATCTTCTTTTAGAAGTGGGGGTTTATTGCCAGTATGATCAGACTCCAAGTTTTGGATATTTATGTTACTTGACAATCGGGTGTGCTTTGGCTGTACGGCGTGACAAACTGCTCAAGCGCACACAAGAACAGCACCTCCACGATGGGTCACAAAATGAACTATCTCTCTATCCTACACTGTCTTCCTCAACTGCTAACGGTTACCTCCTTTGCTCCTTAAAACATTCAGAATTTTGCACGCCAGCTGGTTTCAGAACAACCCCTAATGGCGCTCTTCATCCAGAACACTTCAGTGAAGAGCGGTGAGGTTGCAGGGCAGGTCTCCTGTCGCAGCAAAGGCTTTACCACACGGGTTCTTGTGGCACGCCGGGTCTCCTGAGCCCCACGCAGGGCTTGGCTGGCAGGACAGCCGCCGCGCTGCTCCGGCTGCTTGCAGACACAGCGGCACGCGCCGGCTGCTCAGGTTCCCATGGCGGGAAGATGTGTCAAGGGTCATTGGTTTTTTTTTTGTTGAGGGGAATACGCGAGGAAGGTAACGGTGGGGTGAAAAACCAACAACGGCCCCACTCCTGTGTTCCAGGTGGCCCCCGCCCCTACCCCGGCACGAGGCGCGAGGTGAGGTGTGAGGGGCGAGGCTGGGGGGGGCTGTAGAAGCCCCAGAGCCCCTTTCTGGGGGGCATCGGCCCATCGAAGCCCACGGCGGTGCCCCGCAGGCTCCGGCAGGCCAGAGGCAGAAGCCCGCCGGGACTTGAGCGTAACCGGCGGCGGCAGAGAGAGCCGGCCGGGCCATGCTGTGCCGTGCCATGCCATGCCATGCCGTGCCGTGCCGTGCCGTGCCATGCCATGCCCTGCCGTGCCATGCCGTGCCGTGCCGTGCCATGCCATGCCCTGCCGTGCCGTGCCATGCCATGCCATGCCATGCCATGCCATGCCATGCCATGCCATGCCGTGCCATGCCATGCCATGCCATGC
>WBNH01007352.1:25443-43768 GCA_013401255.1 Urocolius indicus
GCCGTGCCGAGCCCAGCCGAGCCGTGCCGAGCCCAGCCGCGCCGAGCCCAGCCGAGCCGCGCCGAGCCGGGCTCTCCCCACAAAGCGCGGCCGGGCGGGCGGCCGCTTCCAGCCTTGTCGCAGCTCCCCGCCGCGCTCCTCCTCGGCTCCCCCCGGCCGCCGGGGCAGCCCCCTCCTCCACCTCCCGCTCCGGCCGGCGGAAAACATGTCGGTCTGCCTGCTGAAGCTGCGCGGGGAGAGCTGTGCAGAAGGTGCAGTTTGAATTATGCTTCTTCCCCCTCCGGCAGCTCTGTGGTGGCCAAATGCAGTTCTCGCTGCTGGCCATGTAAATAACCGGGTCTGCAGCCGCCTGAGTTGCTTTAAATGCATCTTGGGGTTTCTCTCTCTCTCTCTCTCTTTTTTAAACAAACGCACAAAACCCCAACCAACAACAGGAATAAAAAAAATCCCTCGGTCTTGTCACCCCCCCCCCCCCAGCCCAGCCCTTTAAATGCAGAGCAAGTGTACATTTCCACCTGAAATCAACTCAAATGTTATTGGCAATATATGTTCTCAAAGAGAGGGGGGAGGGGGGGGGGAATCTGTTGTTTGGACCCAATAAAATGCTCTGCTCCAGTGTAAATATTTACAGGGTATTAGTGACTTCTTAAAAAGCATTTTCATTGAGGTCTGTTATTTACAGTGTGTCATAAGTTATTAATGTTCACTGCCTAAGTACCCTGCTAAATCTGTCTCGTGCCTTAGAATCAAATTGACAATTGGCATATTGTTTAAAGTATGAAAAAAATGCGAGTGGGTTTTAAAATTGGAAAAATCTTGTATTTTCAGAAGCGTAAATATTGCTTTGTAGCTGTCAAACTGCAGCCCTTAGGGATCAGACAAAGAAGTATATTTTGGTTAATTTCTGAGTGAAATGGAGTTGTCACTGATTCGAGTGTTCTCTGAAACTTGAGGAATGGCAAGGGATAGTCCTGCCTGTTGTATTAACTCTACCTCTCTTCTTCTCCTTTCCACAAAAAAAGTTCCCCATGATGTCCAGCGATAGGCAGAGGTCAGATGATGAAAGTCCAAGTACCAGCAGTGGTAGTTCGGATGCCGATCAGAGGGATCCACCTGCACCTGAGCCTGAAGAGCAAGAAGAACGAAAACCCTCTGCCACCCAGCAGAAGAAGAACACCAAACTATCCAGCAAAACTACTGCTAAGCTATCTACTAGTGCTAAAAGGTAAAGGAGACCCTAAAACATTCTGTGATACTTTTGCATGGTATTTCAAGGCAAACGTTTTTTTCTCATAAAGCTACATAAAAAAAAAAAAAGTGATGATTTTTGTAGCATAGGAGCCTGCAAGGCAGTATCTTCATTAATCCAAGTCTTGATGAGGTAATAATTATGCAGGCTTGTCATATGTCTTTGGAAAAGTTCTTGGGGAACTTACAGGCTGGCTGGGGGGGGGGCATCTAAATACATTTTGTGTTTGCAAAACTGATCAAGGGATTGTCAGCATCAGCTGTTTTTTTTCAGAGTTAGGTTTCCATGCCTGGTTGGTATAAAGCGGCGTTCTCCCGATGTATTTTATTATGGTCTGTAGACTGATGACAAGCAACACTCTTTAATTAAAAGAAATCACAAAATCCCGGTGGCTTCTGTGGGCCTTTTCATGTTAATGTACAGAGAGCCTTATACACCTTGATGTAATGGGTTTCTTCTGCAGTTCTTTTGGAATAAACTTAGCCAAGTTTTCTCCTTTAGGATCTCCAGATTCAAACCACAGAGTGGCCTCTACCTTTAAATATCAAAACCTTCAGAAGCCTTCTTTTATTCTGTTCCATTGTTGTTGGCATATAAAGTTACTGACAGTCCAGCTCTGAAGAGTGCACTCTGATAATTTTCTGTAGCGTTCAGCCATGTGAAATAAGCAAACTTTAAATCTCTTGGTTCTAGTGGTCTTTACAGATGAAACTTAACTTTCCAGTACTTTTCCTCGAGTTGCACTTCTTCACAAACATTTACAAATCCCCTGTAATAAGAAAAGCTGTACAGTAGCTGTAGTAGCTTCAAGTTTTGCTCATTCAGTGTGAATACTGCAGTGCTAACTTTTAGGAACACTTTGGTAATTTTGTATTGGACTTAAATTCACTAAATTATTTTTGAAATGTATTAAAATTGCTGCAGAGTGTGACTGGGTGGCTTTGATGACTCTTGAGCTTGTTGAAGAAACCCTTTAAAACAGAAGTAGTTAAAGAAAGAAAAGTTCTGGAGCTACTATGTAGGTTGTGTGATTTGTTATTACTTACTTTTTTTTTTTAAAGCTTGAGGTGCAGGTTTTTGAGACTTGAGTTTTCCCCACTTGCCTTTATTTCACTTGATTGTTGCAAGTCTTAGTGCCTTACATCTCAAATAGTTCATTAGTCTGACTGAACTTAGTGGTAGTAGTGAAGGGCGTGCAGTGCAGTTTCTATTAACTCATACTTTGACACTTGCTATTCACATGAAATGTATGGTCTTGCTTGTATGGGCTCTATTCTAAAGAGAAGTCTTATTTGATATTTTGAAGAGGACTTTCCCATGCCTCTTTTGAAATTACGTCTCTTACATACTTGGATAAAATATGAAAATGACAAAATCTTTCTGGATCGTTACACCTTGGGAATGGTTGTACTAGAGTAAAGCTAAGTACAGATTACTTCAAATTATTGTATCACTTTTTATCATGGAAATACTAGCTGCTGTATAAGGTTGGGGAAGGAAAAGCAGCAGAAAGTGTGGAGAGCAGCAAGTTGATCCAGAGGGGTTATTCCAGTTACAGACTGGCAGATCTGTAAATCCACTTTTTAAACACACTGCAAAGTAGTAGGTAAAATATTATCAAAAGAATGTGTCTGCAGCCAGCTCAGTTCACTCCTTCAGCTTCAGTCACCCGTCTGTGGCACTGATTTAAAGTCATTGTGAAATCTGCCTGGGCAAGGAACACCACCACCCGACACCCCCCCCCCCCCCCCCCCCCCCCCCCCCCCCCCCCCCCCCCCCCCGTTCATTCTCATTTGCATATTAGCTTGAAAAGAAAATCTCTCTGCTAAAAAGTGCTCGGATGTGAAAAAGAGTTACTTTTCAGGATACTCGTGGGAAATTTCTACCTAACTCAGTTGTAAGCGTTCTGTTTACGTACAGCGTGGGGCAGGAAAAAAGCTGCGAAGTTTCTTAGCTGTGGGATTTGGGTTATGCCTCTGAGAACAAAGAGGAAGCAGCCATGTTAGCATTACTGAAGGCAAAGCCAATCTTGCATTTAACTGCGTGGTGGTAGAGGGCAGTGTAATTCCCTGATTTATTCTATAGACTATCTGAAATGCTTTGTGTCTATTCTCATTTCACCAACAGAATCCAGAAGGAGCTAGCTGAAATAACCCTTGATCCTCCTCCTAACTGCAGGTATGTAACGGCTTCTTAAATGGTGGACAGTGGTAGGAGATGAATGTGCTCGGGATTACAAATGGGAAACTTAGTGTTTACGACTGGTGACTGTTAGACAAAAATTGCGTATAGTCGATTGAACGAGGGCAGGGAATGTCTGATATTCGAATTTGCTCTTTCGTCTGCGTCTTGGAGGCATAGGCATTAGTGATTGATGTACATAGTAAAGTGTATTCAGTTTGGTTATTGTAGCTGGTCACTGCCTTCATGAAACGTTAATTACATGAACTTCAAAATATGCTGAAGCTTTCAACTTAATGTCTGCATGTAGCGTGAACTGGCTTTCTGAGTGCCAGCTTTATAAAGCTATCGTTTCATTCTGAAGTAAAGGGCGATATGTGATTTTTATATACTTTCTCTTAGTTTGTTGCATAACAGTTGTTTCTGTTGGTTGATGCTGTAGTCTCTTGATAGTATATATTTTTAAGGAAGTTCCCAACTTGAGAGATACTTCTGTTAGGTTTTAGATAATGAAGTTGTAATCTTTGGAAGACTGAGCGATTTAGTCTTAGATAAAGTGATGGTAACTAACGAGTGCTTCATCTGTAGGAAAGTTAAATGGTAGTATAGCTAGCTAATTTCTTTAAATCTTTTGCATGTTTTACTTTTGTTTAAAGGATGCATAAAAATTCTCATTAGCTGTGAAGCATCCAGTCCTCAGATTTGCAGTAAAGCTACATTTAAATAAGGTTGTTTTCATTTGATGCATCTCAGTAAGTTTTCCACCTGCAAGGTATCTTCAGGTTTAAAGCTTGTGTGTAGCAGCGAGCCTTGTATGCAGTTTTAAAAATGCTGGGAGTGCTTTCTGATTTTGTATTGGAATTGTTGGCCTTTATGAATAGCTCGAGATGTTTGGTGCAAGTCTTGCAAATTAAGTAAGATGTGAATTGTTCTATGTGACTAGTCCGCGAGAGCAGGGACTAACCAGAGCTGTATTTTATTGAATTTGTGGTAAAAGTGTCTTACCCTGAGGACTGTTCTGTAGATTGCCTATGGCAGTCTGATGTATTTGCGTGCAGGGTCAGTGGGTCTCCCTCTTCAGTAGAGGCAAGCTCTGTTGAGACGTCATATGTCTGTTGGGTTTTTTTTTTCTTTTTTTTTGGGGGGAAGGGGGTTGTTTTGAAACCAATTTTAATAAATTACTGGGATCTGGTTCTGTGATGGTTACGCACTTTATATTTGGACCCTCAAAAGTGGGCATGGTAGGACAGAAATATTTAAATGAAATAGAACATTATCACTGTGGCTTACAATTGCTAAAAAGAGAATTGTAGCAGTTTTGAGTACTGCAAGTTAAAACTTGGCTTTTTGAAAGAGATGCCTCCCCCCTCACTCTCTTTAATACCGTAGGATACTTAATTCCTTGGGAAAGCATTTTCCTCTTGTTATTTGCACAAGAGTATTGGGGAGAGTTTTTCTTGTGAGCTGGTGCTGCCAGATGCCCAGGAATGCCGTTGAGAATGATAAAAACCCCCCACGTGTCTAAAATTAGTCAAATTTCACTCCTACAGAGCATAGGGGGAAATATTATTTTTTTCCCAGTTAGGAAGTCGGTACTTCTGTTCCCCTAAGCGTTTTTAAGAGGAATTTAATGCTTTTTGTCAATGGCAACTGTATGATGACTGCATTTTTACCTAAAAAGATATTTACAAGAGACATTGGTGTCTGTAACAGAAATTCTGGATTTTCGGGATGAACAGTTTGAAGAGAGTTTCAGTGCCCAAAGGATTGCCGTTACATTGCAACTGACTTGTTAGGAGGAGGGAGCCTTCCTGGTATCAGGAAGTAAATACAGCTGTGTGTTATGTGCAGAACAGTTGAAACTTGTAACACACTTTATAGGATGTGAGGTGGCACAGGTCAGGCAACAGACTGACATAGCAAGCGTGCAACACCACTACTCATCATGCAACAAGCAACAGAATGCTACTTCATACATTCCTTGGGGAAAAAAAAAACAACAAACCCAAACATTTAAAAGCCTGTGTAACTTGGACATAATCACATGTGCTTTTTTAAAGATTATAAAACCTTGTGTCATAAGTTCTTTTGAGGAGATTTCTTCAGGTAAAGTTGTTTCTCCTCCAGCTCTAGAGCACACCCTTATCATTTGCGGTCCACATGTTGCAGCCTTTACAAGAACACAACTGCCAACTGATACTCTTAGATGCTGACAGTCTTGGTTACTCAGTCACATAAGTGATAAAAAATTACCAATGTAAAAAATATGATAATGCAACATATAAACCATTAAATGTTACTTTAACAGGATACAGTGCAAACACTGAAGTTTCTTGTTAACTCTCCTGTATGGTGTTAAAAACCGATGGCTACTGTCACTTCTCACCTGCCAGTGTAGCTGCACGTGGAGTTGCTGCAAGGGATGATCCAGGCTGATATAGCAATGTCTACTGGTTGCACTGTGATTCTCATGCAAAAAAGGTGCAGATTTCCTCAGCAGTTAAATTTCCCACAGTCACATCTATTGCTATAACATCTGTTTTATAAAAATGCAGAGCCCCAGGAGAGCCCGGTTGCTGGGTGTGCTAAGCAGGCCTGGGCTGCACATTAGTTTCTATTTTAGGCTCTGGGGTAACAGATTGACAGGCACAATAAAAATGTCTAAATAGCAGGTTTTTGCTTGCTTGTCTCAACAGTAGAGATTGATTTCTGATTCTATTAATTAGACAATGAACTGTTAGAAAAATCGTGTTGTCACACATCATATTTGTGAGCAGTGAATATGAACTGCATCTTGAGGGTACCAAATATAAAAATTAATATCCTTATGCTGATAGCTTTACTCTTTAACGTACAGTAAATTCCTGTGACTTCAGTGTGGTTTCCAAGAAAGATAGAACAGTGAAAACAATAAAATTAGGTTTGGTCTTAAGGCACTAAAGATGTTGGCGGGAAGTACTGCCGTCTCTTCATGTTTTCTCTTGTCCAATAGAAGAGGCTACAACGAGTCAGTTACTGTCCTTAGCACTAGGACAGATAGGTAAACTGAGGACAAAGATGTCTATCTGATCCTGATTTTTCTTGGTTTTGTTGACTTAACTCAGAGCTGTGCTGTTTGGTGCAGTGTCTTGTATTTTATTTCTTTTGTGCTTTTAATAGCATAAAGCAAAGCTAGAAAGGTCTTGGCCCTATTGCTCCTAGGCAGCTCAATTTCAAACCATGGCCAAGCACTTATACATACTTCAGGGGATGGAAGTGTGCCAAACCCCATCATTACACATTCTCAGGAAAACGCTGCAAAGATCTTGCACGTAAATGTGTGGTATATCTGGGCTGCAGAGATGCTCTTAAATAGATTTGACATATGTAGAATAACTATTTTCAGTTCGTGGCATGAAACTCTTTAGATCAGAGGTCACTACTGTTTTTAAGGTTATATCTGTGGCTGCTACTCTGATCTGCCCAGCTCAGAGGCTGCACCTCAGGTGGAGCAAGGCACAGCCAGCTGTGATGCAGCTTGTACTTCCTGGGTTTTAGGGCTGGCACAAGTGAGGCTGTTCCCAAGGGTACCATGATTTATTAGCAGCTTCCTTTAGCTGTTCCTGGCTGCTCTGCTGATCCACAAGAGCAAAATGTCTTCTTTCCTCCCTTTTCCTCATTTCCATTCCAAACTTAATCATTGTTCATCTTCATGGGAAAGTTTTTGAAGTTCAACCCAGTGTTAAGTAACACCCATGCCAGCTTAGTTTATAGTTTACAGCCTATTTCAAAACAAATCCAATTTGATATAAACTTTGTGGGAAATGAAAGCAAACACCAAAATCGGTGTATGCACTCAGAGCTTAATTCATGTGGTTTAAAAATAGGTGAGTTAAGACAGTGCAGCTTTCCCATGTAAGCAGGAGAATTGAAGCATTTCATTGTCTGCTCTGTCAGCTGGTTTTAATTTTTTGTTGTTGTTGTTAAATATCAGACATCTGAAAGCATGTGGTTTAAAAAAAAAAAGCAGCAGGGCTAGACAAAACATGTGCTTTAGAGCACTGGTCAGAGAGACAACTTTCCTCCTTCATGGCTACTGGGAAATGGGAAATCTTACTAAGGGAAAGCTGCTTGGATTGCCCTAAAGACACCCTACTCTGTCGTATTCTGTAGCTAGAGAGTGCCTAATCTGATAGGTCTGTTGAAAAGATTTTCCTTAATAGGGATTACCATCTCAATTACTGTTTATTTTTAGGCATTGTATGCTAATGTATACTAATGCGATTTCTTGAGCAGTACTACAGAAGGTAGCAGTTGATGGTTTTGCTGTTTGTAGCCTGTCTTGTAGGTAGATAGTTTATGAATAGTTCTTTAAAAAAAAATGTTTTTAAATAACAGTTGAATGTGTGTGTGCTGAGCACAACAGGAGTAAGACATGAAGAGATTTTAATACAGGATTCTTCTGCTTCCTAAGGACTGTGTTTGTCCCTTTCATTACTGCCACATCTTGGGCTGGTTCTACGCTGCAGTGTTGCCAACCCAACCCCGTGGTCTGGAGTTTGACACAGAGAAAAACCCTGGCAGACGAATGCTATTATTGGTTTAGTTATGGACTCATGAATCCAGATGTTTGCAACCGTCTCACTGTAGTTCTTACCCCATCAGTGAGGAAGCATTGCAGGATGTATTTAAAGCAATATTGTGAAGGTATTCTTCAGACCAGCAATTTCAACTCTTTCAAGTGAGCTGTCTGAAACAATGAGAAGCAGTGAACAATTGTGCTGGTGGTGCTGGCTCTTCCAATGTGCAGAGGGAGCGCTGGATTTGAGCTAATGCAGTCTTCTGTTAGCAAGGAAGGTGCCAGAGCTGAGCTAGTAGAAGCCTTTCTTTTGCTAACATACTCTATCTGAGGTAAGGTTATAAGCAAATGTTTACTCTGCAAATAGTTGTGCCTATTGAAGATGTTACTGCACAGCTGTGGTTTGCTCCAATTCTGCATGGAGGTGACTACTCCAGTCAGTAAGTGAAGGAGAGATAGATGTGATTACTCCCTAGTGCTCCCTTAGGGAGGGGGAGAGAAAAGAGGGAAAAAAAAAAAATCCCCCAAGTTTGCTTAAATGGTTTAAATAGGTGATTCAAACTAACTCTGCTGGATTTTTCCTCCCTCCCTTCAGAGTAGATATTGTTCACACAAAGCTTTTTGTCAGACGCACCAGGATATGAATAACTCAATCCATTCCATTGTCTCTTAAATGCAGGAAGTTTCCATCTCTCCGTTGTCAAAGCCAGGCATTAGTTCTGTTGCTTTCTTGAAATCAGTAGGAGGAAGAATATTGTGAATGCAGTCAAATACCAGGCCCTTATACAGTAGTACAAACGTGTGCCCAAGTCTTCATACGTACAGTGTTGGTTTTTTTTCCAGTCAAGCAGTTGACTTTTCAGATCAATGGCAGTTCCCCAGTTTTGTGTTCGTTCTGTTAGTTTTAGTTTCTTGTTGGGCAAACGTCTTCCTATTACTAAATACTGAGCTTCACTGGGGAAAAAAAAAAAGTCAGTTTTACTTGTTTCCTCATCTCCAGTGAAAACACCAACTGTGAGCACTAAATAGTTCCCTAGAGAAGGAGAAGATGATTAAGGTATGTAAGAGACAGTATTAGGAGTATGTGCAAAAATGCCTGTGCTGAAGCTGAATGAGCAAAGTTTTAAAAACATTACCCAAACTCTGCTTGATAATCTATCTGCTGATAGATACATTTTTTTATTGTTTCTCTCTGCCAAGTGCTCTCTCACCACCAAGTGCAATAAATGCATGCTACAAGAAAAGAAAGGTGAAGTTTGCACAATGGTTCTGAGAACACAAACCCACACAATCGTTTCTAACACTGTATACAGAAGTTTGCAGTTGCAGTTACAACAATACAATGAAGAGGGTTCACAATTCTTGTAAGAACACATTTGAAGTAGCTCTCAAGTGAATATTGAAATACTACTTTTCAGTATCGTCCAGCTCTAAATATAGTCCTGCAATTCCTTCTGAAGCAATTTCTTCATTGTTGGTTGCTGAACATAAATCAGTGGCTCACAGGGATACAAAGATATGTTTAATCCAGTGATAGCATTGATTTATCTAGAATTATTTCTGTTAAGTGTTTTCTTCCGTTCTGTTTCTTCCCTTCTTCTTTCCTGAAGAGTAGAGTCTAGGTCAGAGTAGGAAGAAGCAATGTAATTGAGCACAGTAATCAAAAGTATTAGTATTTTTATATTTCTGTCCATTTGTAGTAACAGTCTGATTTTGCCACCTTTATGTATGCAGAGTGGCTTTTACTTTACTTGCAGTGGTTAGTGAAACCCTTTCAGGAGGAGGGATGAAGCAAATTTAGAAAGGCAATTCACTAAAATGTTTGAAGTGTTAGGTAGAGCTAGAGTATACTGTTATTTAACATGCCTATATTAAAGAAGAATCCAACAGTGGAACATTGTTGTCCTTCCATTCAGGAAGTCCTGAATGCTTTGAATTGTGAGAATATTTAAATTACTTTCTTTTCAGGTTAAGGTAGATGACAGATCCACTAACTCAAAATGCCTCAAGTTTCGGGAGTTTTGTGGTTTTTTTTTGCTGTGCTGGTATTGAACTGTTGCAACTTACAAAGCATTTTTTTTTTTTTACCACTCCCCATACAGTGAATTTCTCATGCAAGTGATCTCTGGTGTAATTAAGACAGGATTATGCAACACAAATCAACGTATCTACTCATGGGAGTAGGTTTTCATGCTTACAGATTTGCAGTAGGCACTCGTCTTAGATGCAGTGCTGTTGTACATGCTCTTAAGTGTCTGTGTATTATTCAGAAGGTTGTATAAATCTTTCACCAGTTTTCATAGCATTACCATCAAAGTAAAAAAAAAAATATATATATATATATATATAAATATCTGTTTATGTACTTGAGAGCTGCAGAAACAGTTCGCACACTTTTTACACAGCTATGGCTGTTAAAGAACTGACCCTCATTCCATCTAAATTTAATATAGAAACAATAAAAGAGTCTGATCTAGATGATTTTTTTCAAACAATTATTTAAGCAAAAATTTGCAAAAACCAGCAAGTAACGTGTTCTTAAGCTTGAGGACAAATCTGCTTTTGAAACATCCGTTTGTATAACTGTACAAACTCCCTTCAGGTTCTGTGATAAAACTGATTAAAATACACCGTGTGTGTGTATATATATATATATATATTTCTTTTTATACTCAAACCTTGCATTGCCCACCACTGCAAGCCTGTCATATTTAGTTTGTGATAAACACTCTGCATGGCAAGGTCCTAGCACAATGGATGTCTCTGCATCAGACTGATCTGGCTATATGTATCAGTTACTCTGATTTGATCTTTACTTTTAACAGACTTGGAATACCTAATTTCAATTCAAATTAGCTGAGTGCAAATATAAGAGAATCGGGTAAATGACATTAAACCCTATATTTAAAATGAGTTGACTACTCCCTATAAAACTGATGTGTGGAGATTTCCTGGAGCTGGTAGAACTAGGATTTGCATAGATGTGGAACATTTCAAAACAAGTAATACAGATATCATGAGCAGGGTTTCCAAGTTCAAAGCTACATAGGCAGGAGTAAGGTTATCCAGCTGCCATCTAGGACAGGAGCATGCATATTATTGAGGTAGCCAGGAACTATGCTGTAACTTTAAATTGATGCCTTACTTTGAGCCTGTAGCTGCTGGTGATAAACGAGTCCAAGCCTGCTTGCATTAATTTGGATTAATTTTCCCTGTGCAGAAGGCACTGTACTGTTATCTAGTTCAGAACTGTGGCTGAAGCAGTTGTTAATTTTAAAGCATTTACTGTAAAACAGACTGGCCAGATTTTTGTAAGAACTTGGATGCAGATTTAGTTGACAGTGTTGAAACTACTGTTATAAGCATCACTTTCAGAAACAAACGAGGGGAGAGAGTGCCTTGATGAATGACCATGGTGAAGTGTAGTAACCAGTGCATGCATCACTTTCAGGTTGCAAGAATTTGTAGAGAGTGTCTGTGGAGGGCCATGCTGCAGTCATTAGGAAGTGATGTTTTCGCTATTGGTGTAGATGCTGGACTAGAGCTTATAAATATTGCATTTGCAGGTAGCAGCAGGGAGGAAGGCGTTGTAAGCACGTTGGAGGACAGGACCAGAATGCAAAGTGACATGGGCAGATACAGGAAGTGACCTTAAAAATAGCAGGTAATTTAATAATGAGAACTGCAAGACACAGCACTTCAGTAGGAATAATCAGCTGCACAAATCCACAGGGGGGGAAAATCAGACTGGTTGAGGAACAGTTCTTCAGAAAAGGTGTAGCCATTCTGAGGATCATGTGCTTTTCAGGAATCAGCAATATAAGGCCACAGTAAGTGACGCAAATCGAACATCAGCACAATAGGTGGATGTCTGTAAAAGAAGGAAAAAAATGTGTTGGAGACATGGTATATGAAGCCATCCTGTTCAGTTCAGCACGAGTAAAGGCCAGCTGGAGTACTTTACCCAGTTTTATGTACAACACTGCCAAGTGACATGGGGTAGCTGGAAAAAATACACATTAGAGGAACTCAAGAAAGAAAAACGTTTGCATGCAGAAGAAAGTTGCTGCAAATTAAATAACCACCAGACAAGACTAGCAACAACTGCCTTACAGAAAGCAGCTTGAATTGCCTTAATATTAGATGTGAGGAGTACCTAGCTATAAAGACACTATGCATAAAGATGTGGTGAATCTGCATCACCAGCTTTTCAAAGTTGAGACAAACAACTGTAGGGAGCAGTTTAGATATGGTTGTTTCTGTCTTCAAGCAGGAAATGGACTAAGTGACCTCTTGAGGACCAGTTTGAGTAAGCTATCTGTGATACAGGATTTAAATGATGTTAAAAGAAACTTCATCAGGAAGTGATTTTCCCCTCATTTAAAAACTATATCTTAATCAGGATTTTGTAGTATAACCATCTAGAAAAATACACGGGTTCTATGATTTCAAGCAACAACAGTAACAGCCGTTGCTGAAGAAATCACTGGAAGTGCAGAGGTTTTGTCCCATTGTGAATTAAGCAAATGTCTAGTGATATCTCCGCTGATTTATTCCAGCCATTCTCCCTGTCCCCCCCATTTTGGCTTTGTTTTTGCCTGTGGTCCAATCCTACCTTCTTTGCACAAAGTTGTCACATGTCATCAATTCTGCAGAGGTGTATCATCTTTGTAAGAATAGCACTGGTTGTGCAGTAGATCCTGATTTTTTTATACTTCATGTGCTCTGTGCTTACATTCTCTGCTTTTGTTTCACATGCACAAAAGTACCTCTAATACTGAGATAAACTAAAGCAAGGAACATTTTTTTCCCTGCTTCACAGAGGTAGGGTACAGTAGATACATAAGTACTAATGCATCTGTGCCAAACACCCCAAATAGATCCAAGCTCATGGGAAAACAGTTGTATGGTATACTGCCTCTGACCATGGATCCTATCTCTAAGAACCCTCTGGAGTCAGGGCTCAGAGAATTGTAGTGAAAATGTAAGCAGCCTGGCAGGTTTCCAGCTGATGAGTTAATGCTGCTATAAACTTCAGTAGTTCCTCTCTGAGGCATGCCGAAGGGTGCAGGCACTGGGAAGGAAGCCAATGGAGGCAAAGAGCAGACAGCAAAGCTAAAGGCCAGCCTTAAGGAGTCACAGTGCGATTGTCTTGGAGGCAGGTTCCTCCCTTGCCAGAAACCATTCGTGTAGCTTTAGTGGCAGGACTGGATATCAGTAAGCAAATTAAGACAGATTCAGTGTGAAGCCAGCTTGACTTATGAACGCTTGGTTGATGTAGCTTGAGCAGTCAATCTGTGACTGGACTGGCAGTGCAAGGTGCTGCTGAAAATGAGGATTCTCAGTCCTGCTGGGTCACTTTACAGAGGTTGAAGCTGCATTGAGGCAGTTTAGGTTTGAACTCAGGTTGTCACTTCACTCTGAAGCCTAGACATAGAAGTCATAAAAATATTGGAAATAGTAAATCAGTAGAGCATCAATGGATTATGTTCCCTGGTACAAATAGAAAACAAAGGGCAAAGAGAAACATTGGTATTTTCCTTTCTGTAAGGGAAGGTTAACAGCAGAGAGCTATTTTAGTTTGCAATTTGAGTAAACCATTTAGCTGGTAAATGCTTTGAGCAGAATGAGTTGGGGCAGGGGGAATAGGGAGTGAAGCATTACAATAGATTAGTAGCTGTGTAATAGGAGCCATGTTCAGCTGATGGTGATTCTTCCTGTGAAGCTGCAGCTATTGTAGCAGACACTGGACAACCAGTTTCCTCCCGAAACACAGTCACCTTTTCTAACAAACAAGAGATGTGTCTACTGTGTAGTAACCACCTGCAGTATGTTCATACTTTAACTAGCTTTTGTCCTTCCCACTGGTATCTTAACATCAGAGACCTCATCCAGGCTGGAGGATCCACAGGACAAGTGAAGTGGTGTAGGGATGATAAGCCGACATTGAGCTAATTGTACATCAGTGCTCGTCCTCACTTGTTGCATCTACATCATTGATACCAATGGCAAAAACTGCAGTGGGACATTACAGATTTAGTGACATCTCCCTCTACAGACACATTAAAGCCCCCAAACTCATTATGCCAAAGCCCAGCTTTGTGTTTAGAATTTTGGACTTCAACATATTGGGGGAAAAAAAATATTTAGCTTCATTTCTAGCCTATAAAGCAAAACGAAAGATGGGTCTTAAGAGACTAAAATCAACTTCTAATGAATGCTGTAACAGACACTCCATTCCCATGAAACCATATTTCAGTAGTCTAAGTTATACAGCACAACCTACTGCATATTAAGCATAGTCTGAATGATTAAACAAACTTCTTATGCAAAAGGTAGAAATACTATACAACTAACATTCTACAGGCATGATTAAACAGTAATCAGATCTGAGAGGATGATCTTCACATGATAAACTATTTGAAGCACAGTCTGTGGCTGCGTAAGTGTTTGCTTGTCTGGAGTAGATAATCTGTACGATATGCATAGGATGTTTATACAGCCAGGTGGTGCCTAGCTCCACGTTACTCTTCCCTCACAGAACCCTAGGATTGCTAGGGTCATGTGAAGAGTTGTAATGGCAACCTGGCTGTTGAGTTTGGTTTGACTATTTTATTTTTTTTTTTAATTAAGTAACTGAAAGCCAGAATTACAGCTGGTGTACTGACTTATCCCAAGGCAAATACACCATAACTTTTTTTTTTTTTTTAAAGTTGAATATAAAGAAACATCACCAAAACAGAGTAGTGGGAGAGAAGGGATTTATTTTGTAGTATACAATATGGTACCTTAAATAGATCAATAAGGGAGGAATCGGTTACTTATTGATACTCTGAGAGCAAACAAGGTGAAAACATTTTGCTTTAAAGTGTTTTCGTTGGCTCTTTATTTTTCATGGTAATACCACAGACTAGTGTTATTTAAAGTCTCTGTTTTCTGTTAAGCCTGCTTGTTTTTTTTGTCTTAGGAAAAGAAGAAACAGAATAATTTCTTACCAGTTAGAAGGCAAGCTAATAGCTGTGGCTGTTGCTACTCTAAAACTGTTACAGGCTGAGCACTGAGTGGGTCTCCCACATGGAAAGATCATTCTGGACAAAGTTCCCATACAATGACGAGTGTGCCCTACTATAAAATAGTGAAAGTAGGGTCAGAGATGGAAGAAATAGTGAGATGTGAGCTGTACTACCTGGATAAATGTTTTGTTACCACTTTATTTTCTTTCTGTACAGAGAGCAAGCTCTGTACAGAATATGTTTTCAGTTAGACTTTGATAACCTTGACCTAGACAGAAGGAACTGAAAACTGTTACTGCCTGTGAATTGCACTTGTCTTTTGTGCAGTTTTTCTTTGCTATACATACAGTATCTGAATACAGCTAGAGATAGTGATTTGCTAAAAGTCTAATAAACTTAATTTGGCCTGGCAATGTGCAAATTACCATTCCATAGTGTTTTGATGGAGGTGAAAAGGAGAAGCTAGTCTGCAAGTTGATGCCAAGGTATAGAAGCACCTGTGAGACATTTTGAACTTTTTTTGGTGGAACCATGAGTTTATGTCGTGGTTTCTGCCCATCANTTACCATACATGTAAAGCTATTTTCAGTAGCAGAATCTGTAAAAAGATATTAGAATGTTGAGGGGAGGAAAGGACCCTGAAGTCACTGGCCTCTTCCGTTTCAGCTAGCCACCTTCACATTTAGCAATCTATCCCTTCAGACACAATCAGTGAGAAAGCAAATTGCTTTTGGCTTGTTAATACAGTTAACAGGTGTCTTCAGAAACTCCATTTTGTTTCTTTCTTTTTGCTAAGGGAAATTGGTGGCTGCAAGAGACCGTCTCTTGTTTGAGTGATGGAAGTTCTGTGGCTCTGCACTTTGTTTCACGTGGTGGGTACAGGGAGACCCTATGGAGCGTGTGAGTGCCGTGTCCTGCACCAGCCACATCCCAAGCTAATTCAAATGCTGAAGAAGCTAATGTAAAATTTTTATGTATTTTTATTTAAATCTGCACCATGGTACCTTCTGCTTTGTATGGAATGAGGATAATTTTGTACCTTGCATGGGTTACATCACGATTGGCAAGTGGTGAGAGAAATTGAAACAAATGAAGGACCGAGTTACGCAGAGGGGTTGTGGAATAGTTCAAACATGTTTGCTGGCTGCTTATGTAATGTGATCACTGAAAGAGTTATGTGTGGACATTTTTAACCCTCACACTGAGATTTTATTCGAAAACTTCTAATTTCTTGGGCCTTACCGCATTTAAGCATGGGGAGAGTGGCAAAGCCAAAATGAGTCTGCCCTTGCAAATATCTAGGCTGTATGTAACACTGGAAAAATTAATCTTTGACCTTGGGACACAGCTTTCTGGATTTCTTGCCTGCTTGGTTGACATGACTGTGGGCACATGGCATTGCTGAGCTTCTAGGTACAGCGCTGCCAACTGAAGTAGCCTGCATCCCAGCAGGGTGGTGGGGCTGTGTGCTGGCAGGTTGTTCCTGTCTGATGGGAACCTGTACTTTCTGCCAGCTGCTGAGGTACAGGATTAAGCCATTCAGTGAATGAATGTGACTTTGTCCTACTGGATGCTATTTAGGCCATTTGCACTGCTTCTGACTTGCTCTATGTGCTGCCCTGTGATATTAACTGAGGCCGTGCTTGGTATTTGTGCTGTAAATTGCTACTGCCTGCTTTTCACTCAGGTGGGACTGTTAAGAGAGGTTTTGGTAACTTTCTGCTTTGTTTTCTGACAAATGCAAATTTTGCTTAATTTTTCTTCAGCCCTTTATTGCAATTCTGACCTTTGAAGTGTAAATGTAAATAAAATCTCTTATCTGAATTCTCAGATTCATCTGTGCTTGCAGCACTCTCTCTTTGTTTTTAAACATAGAGTAAGGAGAGCGAAGTGGCAGTGAACATACCTCTTCCTGCAGCTGATACAAGCTGGATACTTCCCTGCTAAAATCTTCCATCCAGACTGGGCAACCTCCCAGTAATGACGGCAGGTGCCCACCAACGCGATAGCAGCTAGTTAGAAAAATACTGCTACACAAGTAGAAATATCACTTCGATTTTCTGTGTCTTGAAAGTGCATTGAGAAGAACAGGTGGCTGCAAGAAACTGTATTGCTCCGGGTCTTAGTCCAAACCCGTTTATGCCTAGAAGTGTTCCAGGTTTGTTAACTTTGAAAGAACCATTGGCTTTTGAAGCCTGAGGGGAAAAAAAAGAAGGCAACACTAAATTGTGCAGTGAGCAGTCCATGCAGTGCACCAAATGTTATTTCTAGAAGTAATTATGTTAATCTTCTTGTGAAACCAGTCGCTGATCACAAAACTGAGGGGTCAGTTTTGCTTAGTTTTAGAGTAGATGTCATTAGCAATGAATGCTGGATGAGCAGCATCTGTGAGATGCTGTACTTTGACAGCTTGTGTTTTCCATATGCAACATTACCATGTGGTACAAAATCAGCTGGAAGAGTGCAAGCTACCACGAGTCATCCTGGTGCTACTGGAGGGTAGAAATACAGTCTCTAAGCTACGTGCAAGCCAGACCCTGGCTTTTATCCAGTCTGTATGCAGAACAGAACAGAGAAGCACACCTTTGTGCTCTTCTGCCCTAGAGTGGGTTTATAAATTGCAGTATCTTGGGTGGTGTTAGAAATTGCATCAGTTGCATGAGGTCCTAAGTGGCTGAAACCTCCATTAAGGGTAAAGGTGTTACTAGGAAACCCCAGGCCTGCCCTGGAGCCATCAACGCGGCCCTGGCCAAGGGCACCTCGTTCTCCTGGCAAGGAACAGCTTCAGCCCAACCTACTAATGGTGTAGCCCTGCTCAGCTTGTAGCATGACCCAAAATGACTGCAAATGAGTATTGTGTCTCTCAATCTGTCACTTAGATGTTTCCCTGATTTTTTTTCTAGCCTCTATAAATTTTTATTTTTGGAGTCTGGACTACCACTTAAATAGGTATTTAGGCAGAAGATCTTCCTTCTTAAGTGAAGTTTGAAAGACAGAAGCTTTACTGTGTGTCGTGGTTTGGCCCAGCTAGCACAGCAGCACCACGACAGCCTCTCACTCGGTGCCCCCCATCCACGCCCACCCTCAGTAGGATGGTGGAGGCCCCAGCGAAATGGGAGTAAAAAGATAAGCAAGGTTGTTGTGGATTAAGACAAGGGCAGGGAGGGCTCACTGCCAATTACGGTGCCAGGCAAAACAAACTCCAGTACTTGACTTAAAGAGGAAAGTAGGAAAGTTTATTCTACAAGAAACAGAATGGAATAAAAGCAAAAAGGAGTAGGATGATGAGAAAATGACAACCAGCACTTTAAGATCTCCCTCCCC
>WBNH01007353.1:0-25843 GCA_013401255.1 Urocolius indicus
GGGGGGAAAAAAAAAGCAGGCAGGGATTTTCATTTCTATAGTAAATGTTGATACTGGGGATTTCTGCCCCTTTACTGTGTACTGTGTTGCTTTGTAAGCTTTAATACAAGAGTCTTTCTGAATTACTTGGTGGCTTATGTTGGCAAGTTGTATTAGCCATTAGATGGATTTATAGTATACTTGTTTAAATGAGCTACACTTCATAGAAATAAAATCACTAACTTCAGACAGAAATTTGTAGTGGCACATGTGCTTAAAACTCCTTTTTCCATCGTAGGTTTATTCTGGAGTAAGTTTTGTGTGTTGAGATGATACCAACTGCTACACCTCATTTGCTTGTTTAAATTCTGGTTGCTTTTGCATGCCATATTGCAGTTCATTTTCATTTCTGTGTTTTCCTCGTTTGAGCTCATTTCTCATTCGTGTTTTTGTCTCATTTGTTTCCATCAGCAAATGCCCAGCACACCAGGGTTTGTGGGATACAATCCATACAGCCATCTGGCCTACAACAACTACAGGCTGGGAGGGAACCCGGGCACCAACAGCCGGGTCACGGTAGGAGAATCAACTATTACATCATCCGGCAAACAACAGGAATTGACCAGAAATGGCTTTAGAGTTAGGTTCTTCTGAGTCTTGGCTGTTGCCACTCCTGTATAAACACTAAAAAAAAAAGGAAAATTACTTCTTATTCCCCACCCCTACCCCTCTTCCCTTTCACTCTGAAACCTTTCTCAGGAAGATGGACTTCTACTCAGCAGAGTTAAACAAAAAAATGTGGTAACGGCGTATGATGTAGAACTCCAAAAAGCCAGGCTTTGTGGTCTTCAGTGACCACTGCATGCTTAGGGGAAAAGGTCTACAGTGTGGGTACAACTTTTTGGAGGGAGGGAACTGCTCGTTTTCTGGAGGTTTATTGGCACAAAAAAAAGGAAGAACATTTTGCAAACTGGAGATAGTGGATAGCAGCTGCATCATACTGTCGAGCCATGCAAGAGGTGCAAGCCTCTATGGTTTGGTTTTTTTTTTTCCTATTCCTAGTCTGACGACAATAACTGCAAAGTCCCAAGTTCAGACTTTTTTTTTTTTTCCAACAAAAGTGTGGTGAGAATAAAATGGAATCAAGCCTTATGTACTCTTGACAGTGTGTGGAAAATGGGTGTTAGATTCATTTTTCGTCAAGTAAACAAAGTGAGATGGAGTCAAATGATGAAAGAGGTGACGGCTGCTTTCAAACACAAACTTCTGAGCACTGAGTGCAGTTAGGAAACAAAAATAGACTGTGGAAGTGTAACGTTTCCACAGCTAGCATGAGAAAAGGAGAAAATCCTTGATTTTACAGTTTCTGTAATTCTCATAACGTCAAGGGGTTTTTTTTGTGAAAAGTTTTTCCTCAAAACATCTGTTTAGTTTGGAATGTGATAGAGAGATCTCTCAAGGAGCAAATATATGGTGCTTTTAATGAAGTGCACTTCTTTGCATCTCTTATATAAACCTTCTTTCAAACTTCCTCCGTGAAGTTCACCTGGTTTGTTGAAACATTGATAGAAAAGACCGTCCCTACAAGCTGGAACTTGACGGAACGTACTATCTGAACACAGACTTTTTTTCCTTATAAAGAAATTAAGTTAGGCTCTGTCCGAGAACTTTCATTGTTTTCTGTATGTCATAAGCATATGCAGCCTTCTCTGCCATGCATATATCAATATATGTATGGTGTCTTTAAATTCCTGTTAATTCAAAAGCATTAAACAGTTTCCGTTGATGTTTTTCAAACCCATCTGTATGTGTATATCTGTATACATTTTGGTAATGCATATACCTCATGTACATTATTTATACACAGTTCTGTATGCATTGTTTCACAGAGCTCCATAAAATTCAGCAAAAGAAAACAGCAAGAGGAAAAATTTGCAAGCTGAATGCTAAACATGAGCCTTCTTGCCCAAATACAAGTATTTGCTTGTCTAAGGCTTTAGTCCTGAGACTGCTTTATATTTTTGTGAAAACACTCCCACTTAATGGTAACTCCTCACTTGTGTAAGTGCTTGAAGAGTGGAGGTTTTCAGATCCTGTGGTTGATAGGGACTGTAATGGTGCTGCACTATTTTAGGAGAAAACCCTCTCAGGGGTGTTGTAGGTTGAGGAGACAAGAGGGGATGCAGCAGCTTTCCATCAGTGAGAGTTGGTGCTCAGTGTCCTCTTGTTTAGTAGAAGCAATGTGCTTGACAGTGTCCAAACCTAAATGAAGATTAGAGCACAGATGGATATTAAGGTTAATTTGGACAATTAATTATAGCTTGCCTACAAATAACACACACATCTACAAACCAGTAGCATGGGGTTGGGTTTTATTAGTTTAATTGCCTCCAAATCACCACTGACACGTTTTGCAGATAAATATTGCTACAATGATATGAAAATGTCTGTATGACCTTAAACTTTCTCCTTTTTTTCCACCTGTACAATAGCCACATTAAGTTTATCAAAACAGGTAAAATAAAATGCTCATCAGAAGTGAGAAAAACTGCTGGGATTGACATTTCTGTTGTGACTTTCTAAGCTGTGTATTTCAGTTTTAAGATTTACCTAATTACTACCCTGTAAACTTGCAGAGAAAAGGACAAAAGTTGGAAAAATATTACTGTGAGGACCAGTTGTAGTTAGTAGCTGGGGTTTTTTTTGGTGGTGTTTCTTGCTTCTCTGTGTGGGTGTAAACGGTTTGTTCTTTAACTGCACAAGAATTACTGTTTTCCAGAATGAGTGTGTATAGAAACTGTTTAGTGATCATGTTAACGAATTGATTTATCCAATTCTCTTATAGGCTTCATCTGGTATTACCATTCCAAAGCCCCCCAAACCCCCAGACAAGCCCCTGATGCCCTACATGAGGTACAGTCGGAAGGTGGGTATACAGTGCCACACAAGTAGTGATAAAAATTTAGTGTTTGTATGTGCTAACAATTAATTGCTATGGTCTTAGTTTCCAGCTTCTAAACTTTTACTTCTAACAGCCTGCACATTCTTTTAAGGGAACTGTAAAGTACAGATGCATTGCCCTTCAGAACAAAGGCAGCAGTAGTCTGTTCATATGCTTGCCAGTTTCTGGGGGGAAAAGTTTTCTCTAAAATGATAATTACTACCACTGTCTCTGCTGACAAGGATCCACCCTGCCACATTCAGAAGTTCCTGTGACTTACTGACAGAACATTTCTTTTAAATAAAGGAAATATTCCTTGCGGTATGCTGGGCTTGGTACGGTGCTGTAGCTGGACTGAAGAGTAGCAATGAGTGGACTTTGCATGTTCTCCTTCACCAACCTAGCCTGTGGCAACGTTTGCTTCGCTATTCTGTGAACTGTTTGACAGAAAGTAGGAGAGAGACTCTTCAAAAGAGTCTGGAATCTGATGGGGCATAGGGAGGGCATGTCAGCCTGTCTGAAGCGGGTGAGCCAGAAGGAATTTCTTCCACTTCTGGTAAAGTATCTTTACCAGCATGTCTGTCTTAGGCAAAAAAAACCATCAACACACACATTAAAAAAAAAAGACAAGTGACGCAGCAAGAAATAACACTGGCAGCTCTCCTCTTTGGTGGTTGGTTGTTTTTTTTCTTTCACTGTAAAGTTAGAAACTTTTCTTGGTGGAGTCAGAACTTGTTGGAACTCAAATTGATCAGCAAGACTGAAAAATATTTTGCAATGTTACATTCTGATCTGAAAAGCTCAGTGCTCTTTGTCGTAACCTACTGCTGGATGTGTTTACTCAGTAGCGTTCTTTTTTTCCCAGAGATGCAGCGATGTGCATTTAAGAAGAGAATTAAGAGGGTTAAAGGCAATATTCTCATGAAAACAAAGCCATTTCAGCAATTGCCTGTTTCAGTAGATGGCTTCCTGCTGACTTCCTGCCCCAGAGAATAATCGAGATAGTTTAGCCAGACTCATTCCTAACTTAATCCTGTTTTTCATGGTGGTTCCAGAAAGAACACTGAGATGACAATATAAAATGTTTAATTTGGAAGTATTTAGATATCATTAGTAAAGCTCCAGCTGTTTCTGTTAAGGTCTGGGACCAAGTGAAGGCGTCCAATCCTGATTTGAAGTTATGGGAAATTGGCAAGATTATTGGAGGAATGTGGCGAGATCTCACTGATGAAGAGAAGCAAGAGTATTTGAATGAATATGAAGCTGAAAAGGTAAATGGAAGAAATCTGGGATGTTTATTACAGCTGATTCTTCTAGGAACTGGTCTGAGAAGAAAAAATTCATCTTTCCCATGCAGTGGTGTATGAGGCGTTCACGAGACCCCTCTATGTAACTTAAGTGGAAGTATGCCCTGACACATCTTATAAAGGTTTTCTTTAAGTAACTGTACATCAACTGTGACTGGTCAGTTTTTAGACCTAAATCAGAACGAAGTATTTATAATTGAGTGTGGAATTTTTTTTTTTGTTTTAATTGTTTAATGAATGGATTTGATTGTACAACATCAGTATTGAAAAGATTGTCTCACCACCAAAATCCTCTTTCAAAACTGGTGCTCTGCAACTACTGCTGTTGCCATGAACGTGTTCGTAAAAGACTTCCAGTCACGTAGGTTTTCGTGGTGTAATCTGGTGTAACTCCTTACTATGGTGTAGTGTTTTGTTTATTCATAGAAGAATGCTACCACCTCTTAGGGTTTTCTTGTGGTTTTCCTTTGTTTTATTGCTCTTAATGACAAAAGTTGACAGCTGCCTCGTGTTTTAACTTGGTAAGTGCTGAGGACCTTTACAAGCCTGCTGCGGTCCTAAGGTACAAAGGGAAAATGGTCCAGCTGCTGTGTTGTGCTTAAACCTGGTAGGCATCCAAGGCTGTGTGTAACCTGGCCAAATCTAAGATGTTTTTATTCCAAGTCATTAGAGAAGTATTTCAAAGCTGGATGCTCTTAGTTGGAAAAAAAACACATTATCAAGGAATTCTATTTTTTAACTTGGCAATGATGTTTAGATTGTAAGCTCCTTGGGGCAGGGGCCATGTCATTTATATTTTTACAGTGCCAAGGTAGAAGGATTCCAGCCAGAATGAAAACAAGACATTTAGGTACTTTTAATGATACTGTAGACGATATTTCATTTTTCATCGGAAATATCTTCAGTCACTGTACAAATCTAGACTTGGCAAATTTGAAATGTGAGGTTAAAGAAAGCGTTTCAAGGGGAAAAATGCTTCAAAGAAGGTGAATATAGTGGTGCAGTCCTGCTACCAGGAGGACACAGTAGTCTGGCTGCAGCGTTCTGTATCATCCCAGTGCAGGGATGGATCAAAGAACAGGAAAATCATATGTTGTTTTGGAAAACAAGTTCATGAAATATTGAAATATGGAAAGAAAAGGAAAAAGTAAGAACTCCAGAGAATTACTGAGAATATTTTAACTTTTTTTTTAGTCTTACCAGAGTTCATCTGATCACAGATGCTTTGTTCTGAGGTGTTTGATTCTTAAAACTGAAAAAACAAAGCCTGTCATTAAGACTTCTCAGGTGTTAAAACTGAAGTATGCCTAAAAGCCCAGGTAGTGTTTTTAAAGCATGAAGGACTATAGAAATAGTTCTAATCTCTAAAAAGAAAGGCTGAGAGAATACAGTCACTTGTACATCAGCCAGAGGATCCAGAATAGCGTTTGTCTGTCTGACCACGATTTGGGTTATGCAGACTGCAGTTATGACAAGTCTGAAATCATCCAATGGTGCAATCAAACAATATTGGTCACGTTTCAGATAGAGTACAATGAGTCCATGAAGGCCTACCATAACTCTCCTGCATACCTTGCCTACATCAACGCAAAGAGTCGTGCTGAGGCCGCTCTGGAGGAAGAGAGCCGACAGAGGCAGTCGCGCATGGAGAAGGGTGAACCTTACATGAGCATACAGCCAGCAGAAGATCCAGATGGTAAGCAGGCACATTCAGTGAGAAGGTCTCATTACTGTCTGACAATGACCAGTGTGCAACTTTCATAAGCCTTAACGTGACTTCCTTTCTCTTGGGGTGCCTTCAATACTGATTTCCATTCTCACGTTTTATTTCTTGGCTGCAAAAAACTCAGGTGGCAACCCAGTGGCAAAAAGTTCTTCCAACCCTTCTTAATTATGTGTGAAGCAGTGTTTACATTCAAAACAAATAAGTCTGCTTAAAGCTCTGTAATGGCTTTAATACATGCATTATAAAAGGCTTAGACACCTGGCTTAATCCAGCTTGAATGGAATTGTGTTTTGTTACCAGAAGCACATAATTCTGACAGGCAGAGCTCTGGTACAGTGAAGAACACCTGAGCTTTGAAGGCATTCAACAACTGTCATTTGAAATTGTTTAGAAAATAAGCTGACAGGTTGATGAGACAATTCTGAAAGTTTATTTGACTGCAAGGAAGTGCACCCCACCCAGTGGGAAAACTCCAGCTCAGTCACCTCATGCCTGCTTCTAACTTCATGACCAAATAACTTGTTGAAACCTGAGGGTGAAAAATGTACTCAGTTACACCCTTTTTTTTTTTTTTCCCCCTTCTCTCTTGTAAAAGCACACCCTTGAGAGAAAGCTCATGACTAACAGCACTTTCCTTAGTGTGAGGTAACTGTAGAATTTATGTAAATAATTGGCATTTTGGGCAAATTCTGCTCTCTGCTGCCTGGGCCAGGTAGCCAGGACGAGCCGCTCTGAGCCCCGAGTTGCGTTTTCTCACATCTGGGGAAAAAACAGAAAGGTATTTTCTGTGACAGAAACATTGCTTCTGTCCCATCCAGCATGTCACTGAGATCAAGAACTTTTAGCGTAGAATGTTAAAATCTTACAAAGAGGAACAGTGGCACAACTTAGAGACGAAGTCGCTTCCTACTACTTCGTCTCGTGCTGCTCTCATAGCCTTCCCACCAGTTTTTCATCAGGTCCCTCGATGGAAAGTGTTATCGCTTTGAAATAAAGGAGATGGGATCTTTGATTAGAGTTACCTTTTTTGGTGGTATTTTCTGGCATGATAGGTTGGCATTCTCCTTATGGTTTCCGTGCCAGGTTGGAGAGTAGTCTGTGTTAGAAAAGCTTTCTGTGTGACAAATTCAACTTGTGGACATTTCCACATGCCATCCTTCTGGAAGATAACTCATACTTGCTGCTCAGCTGATCTTCAAACTCAGCTAAAGATGAATTACACTTACAGGAGTTTACTCTGAGTTTGTGTGCTCACCAAGACTTAATGCTGTTTAATTACTGTGCTTCAAATTCTAATTAGTCTGACTAATTGAGTCTGTTTTGTAGGTAAGTTCTTGATACGTAAACTGCAGCCTGGGTTCTGATCTTTATGTTGAAAGGCTTTGCCTGCTTTCCTTGAAGAAATACAGCAAAAAAATAGACTGGTGTCTTCCACAGCCTGAAAGCTTTTGAGTGCTGCTGAATGCAGGAAACAAACATATTTGTGCTTTGCAGCATCATATGAATTTTACTTCTAAAATGAGCACCTAGTACAATCCACAATGCTACATGTAGTTCATAATCCACAATGTAGCTCGTGTTAAGTTCTGTGACTAGGTTAAAACTCTCAGCATTCACTCTCTTGCCATATATTGGAAGCTCTTTTAATTTGATCAGGAGAGAAAAAAAAATATATATCCTTAACCTGAAATATTCTTGGATCTTTGTACTTGCACGTCAAGTGAGTCAGCTTAGTTCCTGTTGGGCTTCCTTTCTTTTCGTTTATAAGGAGACCAGCACCTGACCAACGTGCTTCTGCACTTTTGCTCCTGAAGAGTATTTTTTTTTCCCCAGTAGCTGTTCTTTAGAGAACTGCATTTACTAAAAATAACAAATAATTGATTACTCCCAATACATCACGGTGAATTTTCAGCGACGTGTCAACACGTCACTGCTTCGTGCATTCCTTCCTCAATGTTTCCAAAAAATAAGTCTTTGACCTGTGCTACAAAGCTTATTTATGCAGGAGTCACTCTCCTCTTTGCAGTTTTGCACTGGATTTTTGTTCTGGTAATGAGATTAATCAGAAATGTGGGATTTTTAATGTACTAATAGTCTCTCTGGAAACGTGGGAAGTAACACAGAGAATAAGTAGGTCAATCCAATGTGACCGATGCACGTGAAATCAGCTGTTAACAGCCATTCCAAGGTCGTAATGGTGCTCTATCCTCACAGTGCCTTTTTCCTTATAACCACTGATTAAAACCAAAATAAACCTCCCCTAGCACCAGTCGCTGTCACACTAACAAACATAGTCCACTCAGTGACGTGGGTACGGTGGCTTTGGACTTTTGGGTTTTTTGCGTCGTTTAGGCAGCTGCACTGAAACGTCTCGTTGCAGATTACGACGATGGCTTTTCCATGAAGCACACGGCCACGGCCCGTTTCCAGAGGAACCACCGTCTCATCAGCGAGATCCTGAGCGAGAGCGTGGTGCCCGACGTCCGCTCTGTCGTCACAACGGCTCGCATGCAGGTCCTGAAGCGCCAGGTTCAGTCCTTAATGGTTCATCAGGTAAAGATCAATTCCGTGAAGGCAGCTAAAACGTAATGGTGTCGGGCTGGACTCCAAGTCTCGGATCATTTGATCGCCTGCATGACTGTTCTTGTCAGGTGTCGATGTTCTGTACGCTTGAAGAGCTAATCTCTTGGGCTTTTGGGGAGTTGCAAGACATGAGACTTCACCTTTTCTGCGGTTTTGTTATTGAGAATCATGTTAAACTATTTAAAAGGTGGATTGTCACGTGGGTGGGGCAGCACTTTGTTTTTTTCCTGTTGCCTTCAGTGACAAGGGGTAACGGACAAAAGCTGGAACACAGAGAGTTCCACTTAAACATGAGGAAAAACTTCTTTCCTGTACGGGTGAGGGAGCCCTGGCACAGGCTGCCCAGGGAGCAAATATTTGGAGCCTCCTTCTCGGGAGGTGTTCCTGTGTGACCTGATCTAACTGCTTTAGCAGGGGATTTGGACTGGATGATCTCTACAGTTCTCTTCCAACCCCTGCTATTCTGTGAAACATTAATTCCATAGCACTTCATATTACACATCACCCTCTATGGGTGTTTTAAGTCTTCTGTTCAAGAGGCGTTGGTGGAGTTGTGGCTTTCAGGAAGCTTACGACCCATAATCTTGTTTGTAACTATTCGTTATTACAGTAAATCCTCCCTATTGTAACATTTCTCTATGAAAAGTTTAATGCACACAAGGAAGTCTTGTGAGGTCACACTTGAATGTTTCACCTACTTTTTACTGGGCATATGCCTGTATTTTGCAAACATCCATGTCAACAAAAGAACCCTGTCAGTGTACATGTAGGCGAAGAGAGCAGCCCAGAAATAGGTAGAGATTTGGTGCCTTTTTTAATAACAAAAGAAGATCGGAGGAGGGGAGGGGGGGGCTATATCCCTCTTTTCATTTTGATTTTTCTGACTTAGAGAATGTAATTGATGTGGAATGTGTGGATATATGCCTGTGGAGTGTGCAACATGGAAGATTTGGTGCTGGAAGATGACCACATCAAGCATATATGGCTTTTCATTTACAATACACCTACCCAGTCCCGACCCACTGCACAGACCCAGTTTTAGTGCTCATCACTTTCGATATGAACCTCGTAGCTATTGGGTGTTGGATCAAGGATGTCATATGTTACATGGGTGTATTTTGAGATACTGCTCTAAATGTTTTTGTATGTAGCTGTAAATGGCTGCCCAGTAAAGCTCTTACCACTTGTTTCCTTCCCAGCGTAAACTAGAAGCCGAGCTGCTGCAGATTGAAGAGCGTCACCAGGAAAAGAAGAGGAAGTTTTTGGAAAGCACAGAATCCTTTAACAATGAGCTTAAAAGGGTACAACTCTTCACTTTTCTCCCCCTAACTCTGAGCGATCAGGCAGTTATCCACTTGTACAAGCGCTCTCCTGCTTCCGCCCGGCTCTGCGTTCAGTTCTGTGTCATTACACCAGTGGTGACCGCAGTGTCCTGGTGTGGGATGGCAGCACACAGTGTTTGCAGCACTTTTAAGGGGTGACATTCAGCCCAAACAGTTCAGAAGTGCTTCAGGCTGGACAGGCTAAAGTTCACTAATGAGCAGCTCAGGAAAGGCAGCCTGAAGCCACTGTGGAGAATGTGCTGCTCTGTCCTTGGCAGCATCCAAATACCAAGGTTTCAGTTGTTTGTTCATCCCCTTCTTTTTGTTGTTGTTGTCAATACACTTGTATTTCCCTCCCTGCTTACTGATGTTTTTAATACAAACTGTCAAATCAAAAGAGTTGTGCTTCATGTAGAAATACTGAACTCATCACTGGCTTTTACTGATGTTTTGTTTTCCAGTCTTAATCGAGGCAGTAAAAGCACCTGTCTTTTCTTTTTTGTTTTTAACTGCTAGTTATGCAGCTTGAAGGTGGAAGTGGATATGGAAAAAATTGCAGCTGAAATTGCTCAGGCTGAGGAACAGGCTCGCAAGAGGCAGGAGGAAAGAGAAAAAGAAGCTGCTGAGCAAGCTGAGCGCAGTCAAAACACTGCAGCAGCTGAGGAAGAACAGGCAGCTAACAAGATAGAGGAGAAGAAAGAAGAGGAGAATGCACCAATGGAGACAGGTAACTGTATTTGAAGACTAGCTGCAGGATCTCTGTAGGATCAGTGTTAAAGTGTCTCTGTAAGAGGGCTGGCGTAGCCAGGAGTACCTTGGAGTTTTGCTGTTAGGAAGAAAGGCTTCAGAATGGCTACGTTCCAAATAGTGAACTTCATCTTGGTGAGCAGATGTGTTTGTGTTCTTCTCATTAAATTGCTCCTTTTTAAAAGGGGAGGGGGCAAGATGCCACAAAGCTCTACAAAATGTTTTGTGAGTAATGTACCCCAGGAGGGAAAAAATGCGTTCTAAACCTAACTCACCTTAGAGACCTTGGCTAGCCAGGAGCAACTGAGTGCCCTCGTCCCAGTGTCAGCATCTAGCAGGCGTGACAAAACATCTCCTTTTTTTCTTTCCATCCTGCCCTTGATTTGCCAGCTTTTGGTTTTTTGTAGTCTGTACAGTGACATTAGAAAACAAGACTGTGTTTCAAGTATCTCAGTGAGTTGCTGCTGTAAGGAAGTGGGCATGAGGGAAGAGGAACCAAGGAGTTCGAGTCCTAGTACTTCTGGTTTAACAAGGCACTTGGGTTTCACGTGGCCAGACTTCTGAGGTTGGACAAACTACCTCCTGGGCACAGAAGGGGTCTTTCAGAGCTGTGCCTGTTACTGCACGTTCAGACTGACAGGAATAATCATGGTTTCTGTTCCCTCTTTAAATTCTAATGGCACAAATAAATGTATTGGCATGTAAACAACACTGGGGTACATCTCATTACAGAAGAGCCTCAGCCAGAAGAGAGCGCAGAAAACCAGCAGAATGGTGAAGAAGGAACATCTACCCCAGATGATAAGGAGAGTGGCCAAGAAGGGGTTGATAGCACCGCAGAGGAGGGGACCAGTGATAGCAACACTGGCTCAGAGAGCAACAGCGCGACAGTTGAAGAGCCTCCTGCAGACCCCATCGCTGAGGATGCTGAGAAGAAAGAATAAACGTTGGCTGGTTTCATGTGTCTCTTTGGAACGAAATACTGTTTTGATTTCAAACTGCGTTGCGCGGCTTTTGTATCTTTCTTGCCTTGCATCTCTTCTCTCCAGAGGCTGCTGGGGTTCAGTAACCTGTCAGGGGTCAGCACAGCAGCTTCAAGGGGCCCTTTAGAGGCAAAAGCTATTTAAAAAAAAAAAAAGACAGAAAAAAATGAAACCTTGTGTTGTCTAAACAGCTGTTAGAGTGTAGAGAGGTACTGCCTCTTCCTTGGGGGTCCTCCCCTAAAAGATAGTGTTGGGTTTGGGGTTTTTATTAGAGACTTCTTCCTTTCATTTAGTTCCTGGCCACAGTGAAAATGTAGTCGTGCTGAAAGGCCTTTGTTCATCTGTGGTTGTGCAGAGGTGCAGCCCTGCTCTGCTGGGGCCCCCCATGACCTGCCTTTCCCCTGGGACCTGCTCAGCCCCACACGTGAGGCTGAGATGGAGTTAATGGTTCTTTGGAGAAAGGCACTGAAGCACCCTAAAGTCGATGTTAGTGTTAAGCAAAGGCACGATGCCTGTACTGGGTGTAACAGAGCATTTCCTTCAGCTCACAAATGCAGCCACCCCCTCAGCAGCCTGACATACTCACACCACTCCTGCAGTCCCTGCCAGCCAGGCCATCCACTGCACTGGCCGAGGTCTGTCCTGGTGAAGAAAGCTTTCAGCTGGTGCCTGTACTGCCCCAGGACACCGGCTGAGAGGCTTCATCCTGGGAAGGGGGTTGGTGTAACCTTTGCCTTCCCCAGAGCAGCTGTTCCATAGTGATGGAAACCTGCTGGTGTTTTGACACACATGCCTCAGGACATCCATTTCCAAACGACTCGGCATAGCCCTGAAGTCAGTCACAAATCTTTAGGGTTGGTTTTTTTCTTTCTGTGGTTCAGGATTCTTTCAATAACCTTATCTTTACCATTTAAGTCCTTTCTTTGCTATGATGATATTCCTGGTGTGACCTCAGCCAGAGACAGGGTGAAGTACAGAGCATGGAAGCATCTGTCACATAGATGTTCCCTGAGCAGACAGTTGCTAATATGGCAGGGATAGTAAAGAGGGGTCATTCTGCTTGCCACGAGCTTTCATAACCTCTGGGAACTCTACAAATGTACTGAAAATGCCTCATTTTTCCCTAAATAAACAGATGCCCTACTGAAGGGGGAAAAAAACACCACACTTCCAACAGAAGAGACAAGCTGTTCCATGACATAACTACTCTCGACACTTGAATATGCTTCAGTAAACGAGGGTGGGTTTATGAAATAGTGGGGATATCGGAGGGTAGTGGGTTTTTTAATCCTTTTTGTCTTTTGTTGTTGTTTTAAATGGGCTAAAAAGAATAAAATCCAACACATTCTGTTTTTTTAAACCTCACAGTGGTCTGGTTCTTGTTTTAAGGTAATGCCTGTGTGTGTTTGGTTTAGGGCTTGCGTCAGCCCAGAGAAAACATGGGAGCCATTGCTGAGATGTGCTGTGTACAGAAAGTTACGCTCCAAAGCACTTGGAAAACCCAAGTAAAAACTCCAGAGTGGCTTCAGGCTTTTGCTTAAACGTTGGTTGGCTTCAAAACCAGTGAGTGGGAGAATTTGTGAAGGAAATAATACAAGTATTAGTGAACTCATAGTCTCTGTAAGCTTTTAACCACCCCATGTTTCCAACTGTCAAAAATCATTTTTATGTCACTCCAAACCAAGTAAAGTTTCCTACCTAAAGGGCTGAGAGGTAGGAAGTGGCAGAAGGTACCACAGGATACAAGAGGAAGATGCAATTGAGGTCTGAATAGTATCTGAAGCCTGTTGTCTCTATCAGCTGCTGGGTGTTCTCCCTGAGTTCACCATTCCCTGAGCTGATCTGGGCCCTTATTTCTGTTTGTTATCAAATCAGGCCCTGCCTCACAAACAGACATGTAAATCTCACGTACGTAGAGGCTCTGTTCACAGTGTCATTTTGTGCCCCAAGGAAAGTGAGACTTTGGCAATTGGTAAGTGGATGTTCCTCGTTCCAACGCTGGTTCTTCTGTGAAATGGTGCAATTTAGGATAATTCTAGAGAATTAATTGAAATCCTTACAGTAACGTTCAGATGAAGGCCCCAGACGTGTGCCAGCTTCTGCACCATCCTTTCCCCGGTGGGCAGCCTGACCGTGCCTGTTTGGATGCTGACAGGGGACAGGGATATGAACAATCCCATCAGCTCCTACAGACAGCTGCAGCTCACTCAAACCCATGCTGTTACCTACAGCGACTGCTGCTGCCATGGCTGTTGCAAGATGAAGAAGAAAGAGGAGCCTTCCTCTAATGAGCACAGGCAGACAACTAGCCTTTTCCTCATCTTTTAAGGAAAAGCAGGAGTGCCAACACCAATGTGATTTCTGACAAAAACACTCTCCCCTGCTGAGGCCTCATCTGGAGTCCTGGGGCCAGTTGTGGGCTCCCCAGCTGCAGAGGGACAGGGAACTGCTGGAGAGAGGCCAGCACAGGGCCAGCAAGATGCTCAGGGCACTGGAGCATCTTCCGTACAAGGAAAGGCTGTGGGACCCGGGGCTGTTCAGTCTGGAGAAGAGAAGGCTGAAGGGAGATCTTATCAGCACTTTTAAGTACCTAAAGGGTGGGTGTCAGGAGGATGAGCTGACACTTTGTTCTGTAGAGGCCAGTGACAGAACAAGGGGTAATAGACATAAACAAGAGCACAGGAAGTTCCACTGGAAAACAAGGAGAAAATTCATTGCTATTTAGTTCAGGGAGTCCTGGCCCAGGCTGCCCAGGGAGGGTGTGGAGGCTCCTTCTCAGGTCCAAATGCACCTGGACACGTTCCCGTGCCCCCTGAGCGAGGGGAACCTGCTTTAGCAGAGGGTTGGGCTGGAGGAGCTCTAGGGGTGGGCATTTCCAACCCCCACCATTCTGTGATTCTATGAAAACAATTGACTTGTGAGGAACAGAAACCATGGCTGCTCCTTGATTCGGGGTTTAAAAAAAACCGAAGCAGTGAAACCTGCTGAAAAGTTTAAATTCAAAATGTTGGTTCCTTGAGAGAATGGGCAAAAGCTGTTCTTGCCATTACATTTCAGCACGTGCAGCTGTATCCAGTAAACTGCAGTTTAGGAGCTTCTATTTCCAGAACTTAAAGGAATCGCTTTTAGAAAAATACATCTTGAGGCACTTAGGAGAAGGGGGAGTTACCCAGTGACCCACTTAGGGTTTATGTTTCATCACAAACTGTGCCAAAAAGCCAGTAGTTAAGAGAGGAGAGGGGTTATTTGTTCCTTTAAGCTCAGCTCACAAAAATTAACGGGCCCTGGATGTACTACAACATGTGAAACATTCAGATGTGCGTGTACCTAGAGGTTCTATTGCTTTGGGTGAAAAATAAACCAGTGTAGCAGACTTTGGGTAGATCCTTGTTTCATGGAATAAGAGAGTTCTTGCCAATAATGAAACACTTCTAGACTTTCAAAACTGAAGGCAGAACTCAGAAAAGACTGTACAGCCTGTCCTGTGCAGAGAGACCTGAGCTGTCACTTGTAAAACCTCTCCCCAAGCTCCACCAGTGTTTTATCTGGAGTGCAAGAACAGCTGGGCTGTGGATGCCTGCCCAGCTTGCAGCCCTCTTGCTCTCCTCTCCTACTCAAGCACAGATGGTTCTGCCTAAAAACTCTGTGTGCCCATTAACTGATCCCATGGTCTGGCCTCTTCACATGTATGCAACAGCTCCAGGTGAGGCTGAGTGGATTTATTTGCCTTTGATTTCAGCCTGACTGGTTGCTCAGACAACTCGTCTGCAGATGCCATGGTGTGTCTGACTTCACTGAGAAACCAGGATCCCCTGTGTTGAAATCACAAGGGGTTCTTTGTGAGAAATCACATTGCCCTAACTATGGAAGCCCATAAAAACATCAAGGCCCCTTATGGCCTTTATATCTGAAGTTTTAGTTACCACGTTGCTTTCTCAGAAAGGTAATTCAGACTGAAAAGAACAAATGGGATCCCTCAGCTCTGTTCTGTTCCCTTAACTCCATCCCGGGGTCTGTTAGTGCTCCAGGTCATGCAGAAACTAACGGCAGAGGGGTTCTTGTCAGCTGAGCTCCTTAAAGCACTGTGATCACAGAGATTTGCTTTACACCTTAAGCTAAACATCTGAATGGTTGTTGCTGCCAACAGAAAGCTGCTGATTCCTGAACTGATACCAACTGCTGCCAGGACTGGGAGCCTGACCACACAGGGGCTCGGGCGGAACGGGTGGGTGCAGGAGCAGGAGGCTCCACACCTCCAGGGCTGCTACGGCAGGTTGGGCAACAGCTTTAATCTGTGCCACAGCCTTGGGTTCTGAAGGTCTGTGCTTTTCATCTGCTACGTATTCTCTAGATCTATGTAAATAACAGTAATTATTGGCAAAGACAGGGTGTGTTGCAGCTGAGGGTGTGTACCCAAATGAGTAGGTATCATCTTCAAGGGTAGAAGAACTTATCTAGGCACGTGAAAACCTCCTGAACAAATGCCCAGTGGGCAGTGTTTGCACCTTAACCAGCCCTGTGGGGCCTGGCAGATGTGCCCACAAAGGCCACGAGCATCAGGGACTGGATGCAAGACAGGGATACCCGCCAGGGCCCAGCCTCGTGAGGAACTTGGCTCCTTTGCTGTGCTCCTGCCACACACAGCCTTCTCTCAGCCCTGCTGATCCCTATGCCACAGCTGGGACCAGGAGCCTGGTGCCTGCTAATCACCTCTATCTGAGCTGATACCAACCGCCTCTGCAGCAACCTGGAGCTCCCAAGGAGCCAGCACACCAACGTGGGGTCCTCAGCAGGACCCGAAAGCCTCCCACGAAGAAGATGGAACAGATAAAGCCCACCAGCTTGTTGTGCTGTTGCTGCTGGGCTCACTGGAGTTAGCCCTCTGCTTCCCGTGGCCTTGGTTTAGCACGTGCAAGCTCCTGGACCTCTGGGGCTTTTTATTCCTTTGTGTTCCCCGGCTGCTCCTGTGAGGAGGTGCAGGTGCAGGCCGGTGACTTGGGGTGTCGTGGGGCTGGCAGAGGGGCCCTGTGCTGCTGGAGACAGAGGCCAGCATCCCCTTGAGGTGGGTGAGCTGAGTCCCAGAAGGTGCCTGAGAGATGACAAGCCTTTCACACCCACGGTGAGACCGACAAGGAAGTGCAGAGGCAAATCCAAACCATTGCATCACGGCGGGGGAGTTGTTTGCTTTGGTTTGTTTTTCTCTTTGAGAGAAAGGTAAAAAAAAAAAAAAGGACTTATCTTTTTTAAATTTCTTTCTTTTGGTGAGTCTGACTCATGCTTTGTGACCTCTGACATCACCAAAGCTCTGCCCTTTGGTTTGTTCTGCTGCTAAGATCAAGTAGGCAAAAGGTTCTCTTCTGTATTGGGTAGTTCTCAAAAATAGGCTTTTATCTCACCACAAAAATAACACTTAGCAAGTTATTAAGAAGCTTGAGTATAAAAACATTGCTCTTAGAGCTTTTTGGTTTGATACTTTTTTTTTCTTGTGTTCATGTAATTCTTAGATTTTTATCACCCATAAAAAAAAACCCTTCTGACCTACAAAAATGAAACGTGATTAACAGGTACGTAGCACGGAGCAGGCCCCGAAGGATAAGTACTGGAAGACATTTAGGTGTTAAGATATGAGCTGTGCACCTTGTGAGGATGTTGAAAAACAATTCAACGGGCCAAGTCCTGAGTGAAACTCCTGGTGAAGCCCAGAGGACTTGGCATCTCCAGAGCTCTGTGCACCTTTTACTTTCAAAGGTTTACTCTCAAAGGCTCCCCTACATACGTGACTGAGGCTTAGACTCCTGTGGATGACAAAAGTCTCATGTTTGTGCAGGAACTGAACTTCAGGAGAAAAGAAGCCCACACAAAGTCTGGAGGAACTAAACAAGGATTTAAGAAATGAACTCCCCTGTGCATCACCTGGGATAGTCTTGCAAAGCTAATCTGCTTCAAACAACAAGAGGACTTCAAGGGTAGGAGTTGTGCTTACATAAAGGATTATCCCTATGACAGAAAGAAGTAAAACGGATTAATAGAGCTTTAGGGGGGTGAAATATCAAAGCGTAAGCAAGCCCTGGCACAGCCGAGAGGCTGAGGCAGTTTGCTGTACATAAGGGAGCAGAAGCTGCCATTCACTGCATCCCAGAATCCCAGGATGGTGTGGTCTGAAAGGGCCCTACAGAGCTCATCCAGCCAAACTCCCTGCTAAAGCAGGTTCCCCTCCATCAGGGGGCACAGGAACGTGTCCAGGTGGGTTTGGAAACCTCCAGAGAAGGGCTCCCTCAGCTCAGCTCCAAACCAGATTGTTCTGTGTTTAAATATAATTTCCTGCATTCCAACTTGAGCCCTTGTCCTGTCACTGACCACCACAGAACAAACACTGGCCCCATCCTCCTGACACCCACCCTTCAGGGATTTTGCAACATTGATAAGGCCTCCCTTCAGCCTTCTCTTCTCCAGACTAAACAGCCCCAGAGCCCACAGCCTTTCCTCAGCAGGAAGATGCTCCAGTGCCCTGAGCATCTTGCTGGCCCTGTGCTGGCCTCTCTCCAGCAGTTCCCTGTCCCTCTTCAGCTGGGGAGCCCAGAACTGGACACAGGACTCCAGATGAAGCCTCATCTGGGCAGAGCAGAGGGGAGGATAACACCCCTTGCCCTGCTGCCCACACTTTCTTGATGCAAGGATAGGAACTCGACCACCAGTGTCAAACAACTCTCTCAGTGAAAAAGTTATTCCTAGTCCCCAATCTAAACCTCCTCTGGTGCAACGTGAGGCCATTAACGAGCAGTATGTTCTCCTGGGTTACAGGGAACTTTGGGGTTTCTCATCTGCCTCCTGATATGTTTTCTTATTTCCTACCTACTGTTAATGGCTCCCCTTTGGCCCAGCTTCTGTGCCCACCCTGTGTCATGGGCCCAGTGATGGTTTATTTCTCCTTTTTTTGTCCTAGAACCCCAGCTAGACAGGTTTGGGGGAGGAAGGGGGGGAGGGTGCTTGTTTGTTTTTTTTTTTTTTAAAAGGAAAAAGCAAATCTGAGGGGTTTTTTCTCAATTTCTTACAGAAATGCCATTGATGAGCCATCGATCTCAATCCCCCGTGGTGACACAGCGCTGTGAAACTGGGCTGGCTCTGCTCCGCTCCTTCCATCGCCTCTCCTTCCACCCTCTTATTTCACAAGTGTTCCCAGCAGTCCCGACTGCTGCAATGTAGAGAAAAACACTCCTCATCCCCGCTCCAGGAGGATGAAGGACCGTGTGGGCTTTGTGAGGAGCTACAGCCCGAGCTGCCAGCAGGCGTCACTCAACCTCCTGCCACCCGCCTGCCCCAAAGTGCTGGTAGTTCTTGCTCTTCCTCACTTTGGTACAATCTCTAGTAAATGCCAGCCAGCAGCACCAGTATTTGCTGCAGCACACGTTGTTTTACGATTGTCGGCGGGGCTTTAAACTCCACAGTTATCCAGGCTGTGAATTTAAGCCCCAACCCACACACACACACCTCCCAAGGGTGACCCTCATAAGGGTGACAGTTCTCCCAGCACACCAGGCAGTGAACACTGAGTGGCAGTTATGGGCTTCTGGCTTCATACACATTATGGCAAATAGAAATTTAAAGGTTTTAAAAAGAACTTGGAATACACTTTCTTCCTTTTTCCCCCCACGTTCTAACAGCAAAGAGCTGCAGTGAAAGATGCTTCACAAAGGGATCCCTTGGGAGAACCCCGTGCACAGGGGCACTGGGAAAGGTTGTTTACAGACCAGGTTACCTTGTAAACACATAGAGAGAAATGTTTTGCAGGGGTGCAGGTGAAACTTTAGGTGGTTTATGCCAAGGGGAAGGCTTGGGCTTCCAGCTCTGTGTTCATGAAAGCAACTGCTTGGTGCTGGTCTGAGTAACTCCCAAGTCTTGTAGCTGGAGATGGAACCAATCTGAAGCCACATCCCTGCAAAAAACACAGAAATTCAATACTAGCCCTAGATTTTGTGATTAAATCACTCTTAGATAAACATGACCAAAGAGAAAAGGGTAAAACCACTTTTGCACATGCAAAGGTTTGTATGGGTTCATCCTAGGAAAAGCTCCATTAAGAATTTCACATCCCAACAAATGTTTTCCAGGGTCTGGAAAGGGGGACAGTCCCTCTCCCAGTGTGGAGGACTCTCCACAGGCAAACTCCCCAGGGGTAACTTCCACTCTGCTCTTGGATAACTTGACATGACTCTGCTCAGTAATCCTGCCACAGTTGACTCAATTAGTCAATAAGGGTAATTCATAGTTACACTGATTTAACCTTCAATGTGAATGAAGCTAAACTAAATTAAATCAGGTTAATTCCGAACATGAGTGACTTTGGGCTTAATGCAGTTTAATCAATCGAGTTTAGTCCCTGCATATTAATTTATCAGCATATCCTTGTACACTTAAGGAACCAAAAAAAAAAACCCATAGTCCAGAGTGCAAAGTTTGTTGGAAATAGTTTCTGAGACTGTTGAGAGCAAGTTTCATTGGCTATTGGTGTGTTGCACCACCACCTGTCTCCTGTGCTGAGAAGCGAAGCAGCTTGCAGAAGTAACAGGGGTGCAGTAGTGTTGAGCAGCACTGTGGAGATGGGAAGTGTGGGTGCAACAGTTAGCACAATCAACCTGGTTTTGTTTTCTCTTAACTGTCTTGCATTAAAAACAATGGAGGTGGGCCCTTCTGGGATTTTACCAGGAGAGCTGCTCTGTGTGTGTGACCTTCAGCACCTCAGCTCCCTGTAGTCACTGGCCTTGTGTCTCCCTTGGGTAACCTAACTGCACTTGGAAGCAAAAGATTGAAAACTCCTTCTCTTCAGGCCCTTACAGATTTTGTGCTCACACATGAACTTGCTGTGAGCTATGATGTGTTTGTTGTTACTGGTTGAGATCTCACCCTGGGCCTGTCAGCATTGCCTTGCGGCAGCTTCTCCGCTGACCCAGGTATAATGCTCCACATCTTTCATTTAGCACTTGTGTAACCTTGCCTGGCACCACTTCTGCTCAATTGCTTCCTGCCAGGACTGGGACAGCGAGTGTGGTGTTGAGCAAACCCACTGCTGCAGGAACTGTTCTTCTCACGGATCGAGACGGAAAGCAGATTCCAACCTTGGCCTTGCTGCCTGTCCCCGTGACTCCTGCTGCCTACCCAGACACAGAAACACAGCTGTGAGTGGTGTAAGAGATGCTGGTGCAACCTCATCAGAGTCTAAAAATCACTTGTAAGCTCTCCAGGCCTGGCTATAAACTGCAATAGCTGCACTGTTAAGTGTGGTGTTTAATCATGTGAGATGCACCAAAGCAGCTGTGATTGTGCCCCATCCTCCCCGTGAGTCCCAGATCCACCTCAGGCTGAATGCAGCCACAGCTGCTGGTTCCTTGAAGGAGCCTGCAACACTGGACTGAGGTTTTGAATGCTTCCATCAAGTGCTTGAGGTCCCAAATTTGAAGTGTCCCCTACGTACACATCTTGGGCTGGCAAGATCCTGAGAGGACTGGAGCATCTGTGTGAGGAGGAAAGGCTGTGGTACCTGGGGCTGTTCAACCTGGAGAAGAAGAAGCCTGAGGGGGGACCTCAGCAATGCTGAGAAATTTGGTGTCCTGGGGTTACTGACAGCGATTGCTGCAAATCTCTCTCCAGTGGGATCTGTACTGGTAACCAAGTGGAGGTTAGCTACTAGACTAAGAAGCTTGAAAGCATGGATTCTGCTCTGGTTTAGGTCTGCCTTGCTGTTTTTGTTCTCAGTTCCCGTCTTTCACTTCAACGCTTTTTTTCACCGTCTTCAAGGGGCTTTTTTGAAGTGGTTTTGCAGTTTTTGGGCTGGTGTCTTATTTTGGTATAAATTATCACTTACAGCTTCACTTGTGACTTATACAAGGCTATAATTTCTGTAAACAGGCAGTTTCAATTTGCTTCTATTTTTTTTTTCCACCCAATTCTACTAAAAAGTCAAGAAAAAGACATTTAAACCTGACACCAGAGCCAGGGGAGGTGGGGACAAGGAGCTAGAAAGAGTGTCTGTAACAACAGAAACTGAGTGAAAAAAACACTGTGATTATTTAATTGTTGTTTAAGCCCAGGGATGAAGATTGACAGATCTGTATGGAGAGGAGTGGACGAGCTCTTCCTGCAGAAAGCACTGATGTGATTACTCCCTATACCGTTTTGTTTCAAAAGCCACAGAGGATCAGTGTTAAATCTTACACCTTACACCTCCTGAACATAACACAGACTTGGAGGAAGGATGCTTGATGTATGGTCAGCAGACACTTGAACCTGTTTTTAGGAGGCTTAATGCTGTCTACCTCCCTAAACAATTCACTGCTCACTAGTGTTTGACATACTGTGTGAACTTCCCCACCTGTGTGGGACTGAAGCACAGGCTTCAAACCCTTCTCTGTGACCAGTGATCACACACCCTTCCTAGCAGGATTCCTAGAATACTCCAGTTTTCCTTCCTATTTTTCACCTCCTCTCCTCACCCATCATTCTGAGGTGACCACCTTAAAGAGAAGGTTTATCACGGTTTATTTATCATGAGCTTCTTCATATGGTAGTGTGGACAACCCAAAATGAAGCAGATGTCACAGGGAAGCCAGACAGCCCTTGCCCAAGGGCTGAGAGGCCAGAGGAACCAGCAGCACATGTGCTCAGTGGCCAATGACCCAGCTTGGCCTCGGTGCCTCAGCAGCAGTGCATATGCCCTTCTGCCAGCCTGACTTCTTCCCACTTGCATCACTGAACGCATTTCCCTCGTCACAGCTCAATTCCTGGACTGCAGGTTGAGGAAGTTGCTTTTATTTTTAATCTCCAGGCACGAGGAAGCTGAATTCCCAGTGACATCCAACATGTGTTCTTCCCTCCTGTGGCTGACCAGCGGGCAACGTAGCCAACTGCACGTCCCTGACGGTAGCCCGTCTGCTCTGCAGATTGCTTCCTCTGTTGGGAGGATAAAAATCTTTTTAATAACCTCGTGGTGAGATGACAATCATGAGATTTTTTTTCAGGGCATCCCCTACAACTGCTCTAAGAACTCTCTCGGTGAGGAATCCCAGATTCTACACTGCTCTTAATGTCAGGAATTTACTCAACAATTTCACTTCTGCTCTTTTTGTTTGCCTGAAGAACGACTGTGGCAAACTCCCCCCCACAGAGAAAACCCACTGACTTGAACACAAATTTTCCCTGCATACCTCCCAAACACCAGTTTGAGAGTTCAGAGGGGCGTTTGGGCAAGAGGCAGAACTGGAGGTGGGAGATCCCGAGTCTCTGGGTTTGACATTGCCAGGCAAAGCACAACATAAGATGTCAGAGTCTGTCCGTGACTTAAGAGGAGGGACGTTACTGGCAAGTGGGCAGTTAGGTAAAGTTCACCCTTAGCTCCCCAATGTGAGTTGGTTCAAAGCCAGACTTCGAGCGCTGTGTTCAACTTTGGGCTTCACATTACAAGAAAGTCACTGAGGAGCTGGAGCATGTCCACAGACAGCACCAGAGGTAGGGAAGAGTCTGTAGCACAAGTCTGATGGAGAGTAGCTGAGGGCCCTGGGAGCATTCAGCCTGGAGAAGAGGAGGCTGAGGGGAGACAGCAGCACTCTCTGCAGCTCCCTGACAGGAGGCTGTGTCCAAGGGTCAATCTCTGCTCCCAGGTAGCAAGCAACAGGACAAGAGGGAACAACCTCAAGTTGCCCCAGGGGAGGTTTAGATTGGAACTGAGGAAGAACTCTTTACCTGAAAGGGCTGTCAGCCCCTGTGCCAGGCTGCCCAGGGAGCTGGGGGAGTGCCCAGCCCTAGAGGGATCCCAAAGCCGTGGAGCTGAGGTGCTGAGGGCTGTGGGTTACTGGTGGGCTTGGCACTGTGAGGTCAGGGCTGGGACTCCAGGAGCTTCAAGGGCTCTTCCAACCAAAATGATTCTATGATTCTATTGATTCTCTGAGTGGCTTTGGCTTCCTGCAGTGAAAGGGAGAAACCCTTACTGGTTGCTTAAGTAAGTCAGTGAAAGAGTAGAACAGAGCTGGAGGCAGGGCCACAAACTGGCGTGTTCTTCAGTGCTCTGTGCTGCCTTGTCCTGGGGCAAGGGACAGAGAAAGAGAAGGTCAGGTCAGCAGACTGCAAGGGATCTACAATACCTGGATTTGAACTGTGATGCTTTCACTTGTACACAAAACCTTCATCAGTTCTCAGCCTGAGCTTGCCACCAGCTCATCCTGGGGCATCATGGGATGGGGGGTGGCTCATGGGCAGAGCTGGCAGCGGCCGTGTGGACCCTGCACCTGCTGAGAAAGTGATGTTTCAATCTGTTTTCATCTCAGTTCACTTACAGCAAAAAATCAGCAGAACACAGAGGAAGGCTTTGATTTCAGGATGTTGAAACATCTTGTGCTGGGCTTTGCTATGAGTGAACTACACTGACGAAGTGCAGGTTCTGCTGTTTAAGATGATCCAGCCTGGGCATGCTGCCCAGGCACCAAGTCCTGGGGGGCACTGGGGTCCATGCTGGGATGATCGTGTCACTTCGTTGAAGGACAGGCTGCAAGAAGTCTGTTTTTACACACAGGACACAGACATGAAACACAGGAACTGAATTCTCAAGAGGGGTTTGACTGCTGAATGAGTTGCAATTTAATGTCAGATCAATTCAAGACGACAAGTCTCAATTCAGTTCAGCAAATTCAATGTTTCGGTTCACGTGCAACCAACCTGAACCAAAACGTTTCTTTCTGAGTTAATTTCCTGTGGAATTTATTAGGAACCCAGTTTTCTTTTCAGAAGTCATATTGATGAACAGCAGCCATCCAGCTCTACAACTGCGACCTGGTCAACGATTTTTCATCACTCTCCTTGCAGTGGAGGTGAGCAGAGTAACCCATGTTCCAACGTAAGACTGAAAATAACCTACTACTTCCCTTTTTTTTTTTAATGGTTAATTTAACTTCAAGGTAACAAATGTGTTCTGGTGAGCAAACAGCACAGTGTGGCCTTCCCGGGCACAGACCAGGCCTGGCACTGTTGAGAAGCGTGGTGTGTTTGTTCATGCAGGATCACATAATGGGACACACATGTTAAAGGGAATCTGTCAAAGAGACAGAATCACTAAGGCATGAAATGGAGAGCAAATATACACAAACAAATTAAGCAAAGCTTTAATAAATGTTTTGAGAACTCCTCGGGTATAAAACATGACTGTACAAGAAGACTCAGTGTCATAAAAACAGAGTAAATTGTTTCGTTTAGGATATTCTCGCTCTTTAAACAATTTGAATTGGCTCTGACTACACAGAACTTGGCGTGTACCGAAACTTTGAAGTTAAAGCTTGGGAGTATGTGCAGAAAACAAACTGCAGACCATCTGCCTGACTCTTTTCTCTCATTGTATTTGGCTTCAGCCATTGTGGATCTGGGGACAAATTCAAGGAGATGCTGCCTCGCCGAATCCACACACACCTCCCTCCCCCCCCTCCCCCCTTACAGTGTGGGTACAGAGGAAACGTGGGTGACCTTGCCTATTTCTGCATACCACTCACTCCCACAGGCAGCACTGTGCCTGGGTTTAAAGGCTTTGCACCTACCATTTCTCAGTACTCGGCCTATACCTGAGAGAAGTCTTTCATCTCTAGTCCTTCACAGAGGAAGTGGTTAAAAGATAATACTCCCAAAGGCAGCGTACCTGCTTGGATAAGCGATGAACAAAAGAAAAACAGAGCAATAAATAGAGTCACAGAGATTTGAACTCTACCTGCCTACCGAGATAACTCAAAATAAAGTGTGCTGAAAAGCCAGTGATGCGTGCTTAGAGTGCCATGGGTCACCTTCTGGAAGATGGACAAAAATGATGATAGTTTTCAAGCCTCAGCATCCTGCACGTGAAGTAGCCCAGAATGGGATCAGTACCACAGTGGTACTGGCCTACTGAAATGCTGTGGGGCTGGCACAATGTTGTCACTGGGCCAAGGTCAGTTCCATGAGTTTCAATAAGGCCAAGTGCCAAGGTCCTGCGCTTGGGCCACAACAACCCCCAGCAGCGCTACAGGCTGGGGGAGAAGTGGCTGGAAAGCTGCCAGGCATAGAGGGACCCGACAGTGTGGGTTGACAGCAACTGAACATGAGCCAGCAGTGTGGCCAGGCAGCCAAGAAGGCCAATGGCATCCTGGCCTGGATCAGGAACAGTGTTGTCAGCAGGAGCTGGGAGGTGATCATTGCCCTGAACTTGGCTTTGGTGAGGCTGCGTCCTCCTGTGTCCAGGTTTGGGCCCC
>WBNH01007356.1:0-17381 GCA_013401255.1 Urocolius indicus
TATACCAATTACCAATACCAATACCAATGTCAGCCCTTCAATCACTTCGTCTGACTTATGGACTGCAATACCAATGCCAACCCTGCGATCACTTCCGCGTTCCCCTTACAGGCAGTGCCTAGGCTCCCAATACCTAAGGATCCTCTAGTGTAACCAAGCAGAGCTTTTGCTCCATCTCACTGGCAGGCTCCTTGGCCTTTCCCTAGGCCCAACCAAGCGAGGTCTCCATCACCACGACTTACAGGCTAGTTCACCAGGTTCCACCCCCAAACAATTAGAAGTGCCTTACCAGTCCAAAGAACTTTGCAAGGAACTGTAAGGGTCACAGGCAATGGTCCTTTCTGAGAGTCCCTCAGTGCTCACTGGAGTTCAATCAGCATCCAATCCCATCCAGTCTCACTCCCAAGGTCCCATCTTGGTCACCAAAACTGTTGACAGATCCACTATCTTGAAAAACTTATCTACACAGGAATGCAGATAAGCAGGCACTTCTTTATTATGCAGCATTGTGAAACATGGGCAATAGCTCCTCCAATTGTGCTTCATTGTTAGTTAAAATTTTCAAGATTTTTATACACTTCAAACAAAGAACTACATTTGCCAACAAAAGCATGCATAAAATGCCCATCTCTTAATTTTGCCCTTTACCTTGATTGGTTCCTAATTATTATAAAATTTCCAATATCATAGTGATTGGTTGAAAAAGGAAATCACTTTCTTTTGTTTTAGTAACAAATAAGGTAACCTAACAAATACATATACCAGGGTCTTGTCTTAACAGGTCTCAGGGTCTTGTCTTAAAGAGTGTGGTATGTAACTCTTGCAGTTTGGTCCTTATGTGATTCCAATGAATACTTACTTAATCAATAGGTGATTGAGCTATTTGCAAGTGCTTAGCTAATTGATTAAACTATTAGCAAGTGATTAACAAGTGCTTAACTAGTTATTGTGGTGTTAAGTTAACTAACATAATCCTGTCTCTGCAACACAGGTAGGGTGTTTTTCATGGGTAGGATAGCAAAATTTGTTTTTCAGGCTGTTATGAGGTTGAGTGGCTATGGAGTGATTGACATACAGAAGAATATGAACAGGTATTGGAAGAGTTTTTTACTTGTACAGATTAAGAATGTCACGCTAGCAACAACTGTGGCTATTCAAACCAAGGCAACTGACACTGTTGCTGCCCTGACTCCAAGAGCAGACACTGGTTCTGTGTAGTAATATACCTGAAGGAAAAAGGACCTGTGGCCCATCCATACTTTGGTTATGTGAGACCATAAGCTGCATGAGGCTCAGACACAGGCCTCAGATGCAGGCTCAGACTTTGGGTTACATCAGCCTGGGAACAGTGCACTTGAAGAATTGTCAAGGACGAGTTGCTTGTTAGAGTATAGATAAGAAGGCAGCTTTGCTTGTGGGAAAGAAACTGTGTAAGCTTAAAAGCATGTAGCAAAGCAGAACCTGAAGGAGCATGTGAAACTGCAAGGCTTATCGCAGAAACTGCAGNAGCTTGGACTTGGAGGGCAGGGAAGCCAGGCAGCTGAGCTCCATGTCCTTGGATAGTGGCATTGACAAGGCAATTGGAAGAAAAACACAAGTCCTCAGCCTCTGGAGACGACTTTTGTCTGGCTGTTTTAAAGAACTTTGAAATGCACAGAACAAGTGTCGATTATTGGAGTATGGCATATTTCCTTGTGTTATTGATGGAAACATGCAGTTAGTGATGACCTTAAAATATTAGAAAATAAACTGAAATACTTATGAGTCTTTCATACAAAAATACTATATTTGCCATTGCAATCACAGACCAAATCACATGCCATGCAAATAATTACTCTAACTACATTACCATACCATTCTTGGTGTATCAAAAAGGCTTCAGTTATAGAAAGGACTATATAAAATTAATTTCTTCTTTCTTGCTGAAATATATGTCACCTGCACTTTACACTTTGTATTGGGTTTGTATGGCAAGGTTTTGGTAGGGGTGTGGCTACAGGAGTGGCTTCTGTGAGAAGCTGATTGAAGTTTCCCCATTACTCCCCAGTGCCACCCAACTCCAAGATGGACCTGCTGCTGGCCAAGCCCAAGTCCATCAGCAGCAGTGGTAGCATCTCTGGGATAACGTATTTAAGAAGAGGGAAAAGTTGCTGCATGACAGGAATTGCAGCTAGAGAAAGGAGTGAGACTATGTGAGAGCAACAACTCTGTAGGCACTCAGGTCAGAAGGATGGGGAGGACGTGCTCCAGGCCCAGAGCAGAGATTCACCTGTGACCAGCCCATGGTGAGGCCCTGCCCCTGCAGCCATGGAGGCCACCAGGAAGCAGAGATCCACCTGCAGCCTGGGGCCCAAAGGAGGCTGTGACTTCGTGGGAAGCTCACGCTGGCGCAGGCTCCTGGCAGGACCTCTGGGGAAAGAGGAGCCTACACTATAGCAGGTTTGCTGTCAGGACTTGTGACCCCTTGGGGACCTATGCTGGAGCAGTGAGTTCCTGAAGGACTGCAACCTGCAGAAAGGATCAACACTGGAGCAGTTAAGAACTGTAGCTGATGGGAAAGATTAATGTCAGAGAAGCTCATGAACAAGTTTCCTGTGATAGGCAATCTACACTATAGCAGGATGAGAGTGTGAGTAGTCTTCACCCTGAGGAGGAGGGAGCAGCAGAAACAATGTTTGATGAACCAACCGCAACCTCGTTTTCCCATTCCCTTGTGCCTCTGGCAGGAGGAGGTAGAGAAAATTGGAGAAAAGTTGCCTGGGAAGAATGGAGAGTGGGGAGAAAGTGTTTTTATGATTTGATTTTATTTCTCATTATCCTACCCTGCTTTGATTGACAATAAATTAAACTAATTTCCCCAGTCAAGTCTGCTTTGCCCATGACTAATTGGTGAGAGATCTCTTCTTGTCCTTATCTCAACCCACGAGTCTTTCATAATATTTTCTGTTCAGCTGAAGAAGTGGGAGTGATAAAGCAGCTTTGGTGAGCTCCTACCATCTAGCCAGGGTTAACCCACCACACGTTTTCACCAGCAAGCAGTATTGTTCATTCTGCACTTAGTCATCCATACTGCAAAGGGCTGTAAGCACACAGACTAAAACTATTAACATCGTTCTCTCTTTTTACACCAGTTTGTAGTCTTCCTCTTTCCATGAGTCATAGTTATTTTTGTCAGGCATTGAAATGTGTTTTCTTAGTGCCCTAAGGCATTTAGGGAAAACAGTGGATATACTTCAGAAATTCAGAAACTTTCACATACACTTCGCTTTTCATTCAGCTGCCCAGCAGAACCAGAAGTATGACCAATTAACTCCCTGGCAATGAAAATAGTGTAAGTGACCATCTTTCTTTGTCCCTATGATCCTAACAGAATTCCACAGGGGTAGATCTGGTGCCACAGGCTTCTCATAGCATCAGTTTCAAGAATTGCTTGTCTTCAGAAAATAAGATACTTAAGAAATCACTGTTGGAGAGAAGCCATGAGTAAAACACCTCTTAAAAAATTTAACATTTTCAGCGTGTTTTCCCTTGAGGGTTGTTTGATATACTAAAATGTAGGACTGTCAATAAGAACTTACAATCTTTTTGATAAAAGGATTCAAGAGAATTAATTCTACCTTACAAGTCAATCCTATATACTTGTTCAGCTCCAGTTCCAGGAAAAAAAAAAAAAAAACGTTCCCATGACTGCAAATACAGAAGTCATTAATACAAGACTTGATTTGTCACATGCTAGTATTTGGAAAGGATGTGTTAATATACTGGTCAAGACATCTCAGAAAATTCCCTGTAAGCAATGACCTCATTAATGTTTACAAGTAAAGGGCAGGTGTCAGGAGGATGGGGCCAGGCTCTTTTCAGTGATGGCCAATGACAGGACAAAGGGCAAAGGGTACAAGCTGGAACATAAGAGGTTCCAAAGAAATACATTAAATAATTTCTTCACTATGAGGGTGACAGAGCACTGAAACAGGCTGCCCAGATGGGTTGTGTCTCCTTCTCTGGGGACATTCAAAACCCACATAGATGAGTTCCTGTGTGACCTACTCTAGATAGTCCTGCTCTGGCACGGGTGTTGGACTAGATGATCATTTGAGGTCCCTTCCAGCCCTTGAGATTCTGTGATTCTGTGATTGTGAGATGGGTGGTAAAGGCACAATGAAGACACAAAAGACAGCTAAAGTGAAATAGGATTTCAAAATAAGAATCTGTTCAAATCATCTGCAATATAAACCTAACCAGAAATATATTTGTTAGCAAAGACTGAAGGAAAAATAAGTCTTACTGGTACTGCAAAGTTTATGCCTGTCACTCACATGCCCAGAATTGGGGAAACTCACATTTTTTCATGGAGTGGAGAAATAACAAAAGTCGGCATCCTGCATGAGAATAAATATGGGATCTTTAAAGTTTTTCATTTAAAAAGTAAAAGTAAGATTTCTATAATAAAAATACAATTAGGTTTGGGGAAAAAAATACTGTCTTTTTTCCTCATATCCAAATATTAAGGAAGGATGTCAAAGCTTTTTCAAAAGGGATCAAATTTGTAGTTTTCCTCTTATCAAAGAAAATGTCCCATCAGGACAGGAAGACGTGTCGCTCAGCTCATTGGACACTTCCCCAGTGGATGATCATCTTAGCTTGCCTACTGCATATGGTTCTTGGAACAAAAGTGTATAATTTTACTGGAGCAGCATGGGGATTGAAACCTGAGCTTTCATTTAACTTCATTAAAAGGACAAGTACAAAAGTCCAACAAGAAGGTAGTCTAATTTGTAACAGAGAAATAGGAATTAACTGAAAAGGAAAGTAACAGATCTTTGGGACTAGCCCTTCTCCATTCTGAGAGTTGGAATGGGTTAGATGAGCCCCAGAGGTGCCATTCAGCTTGAAGTATTTTTTTTACTCTATGATAAACTCTGTGATAAATACCAATAGTTACGGTGCTCTTCCAGCGTATAACTACAACTTCACTGGTCTACAATAATAGCTTTCAAAATCAAGTTTTCCTCAATAAAATGCCTAAGCACTTGCTAAAGTGCTAGCAAAACTGAAAGATAAACATTTGCTGAAAATTAGAGTAAGGGCATTTTTACACGGCATAAATAAGACACCTAGGGTTTATGCCTAAAGCTATCCTCTTGCCATTAATGCTGAGTCTTGGGCACAATCACTCACTGAAGAACAAGACTAAATTCCAGCTACAAATCTAAAAACAAAGCACTGACATCTCATCTCAAACATGAATACAGCCTAAGTTAGGTCAAGGTCATACAATTTAAGCCAGGGTAGATTCAAACCATTTCTGAAAACAAATGTCTTACCTCTCTCCTTCCTCCTGTTTTCCCTTCACCACCATTTGTATGGCTGACTTTGCTGATCTGCTAGAACTTGGTTAATATTTTTTCGTTTTTAGATGAAGCTCATTTCTTGTCTGCTGATTTCTATGGTCTAGTTAAGCACGTGGTCACAAATGTTGAATATAAGGACATTGGAAGCTGTCAAAATGAGCTCCCAAGTCAAATGAGGCACAGGACTACTGTGGAGTCAGAGCATCAGGTTGGTTTCTTGTCTATGAAGTCTCCCTCCAACATTCCGTGCTTCATTACCATGGCTATGAAAATATTACCTTTTGATAACACATTCTAGATCTTCCCCTATGAAATATCTTCTCTGCTACACCTCTTATAAATCACTCTATGACATCAGATTTGGTGTGACCCCCACCAACACGTCACATCTAAGCATGCTGTATGCAACAGTTACTCCATAGGTCTTCTAGCTTTGGGGATCCACACCTTATTTTCCTTTATAGTTGGTCCATTTCTTCAGAAAAGCTGATAAATTATCACTGATGGGGGTCACAAATTATTACCTTCCAAAGGGTCCAAATTCAGCCAGCTAGAATTTAAGCAGTATTAAAGGTAAGCTCTCTTTCATTGTTATCTCTCATTTCCTTTGCATCATCAGATGAGCTTTAATTTCTTGGCTTTACGTCATTTTTTTTTCTTAGGAAATAGCTCAACTTCAGGTGCATTAGAAGATATTGTGTTTCTATGGAAATATGACCATTTTAGCCATAAGAGGAGCGATGTACTAGTTTTGAAGAATGTCATCGTTTACACCCTCTGGCTCACATCTAATTACTGTTCTTTTCCTGCGTCCCTCTCCTAATTTTAAAAAGGAATAGACTTCACAGTGTACAGAGTAATAAGGAGGAACCAGAGTGTCACTAAAGAGGTGATCTGAAACACTCCAGTATGCCTTTTACAAAGTACTGTGGTGAGCCTGAAACAAATTCCAGCGATATTATTATAGCCATTGTGAATTTCTGCTGAGGAAAAATGAAGAGTGAGCAGACTTAATGTCATGGTTTGACATGACAGCTTTTTCTGTTAAGGGTGAAGTGGCTGTAAAGGTGGCTCCTGTAAGAAGTAGCTCAAACCTCTTCTCAGCTCTGAGCCGACCCACTTCTGGGGCTGAGCCAATTAGATGCCTCCAGGATCACTTTTTAAGAAGAAGCCAGAAGAGGAAGCTTCTTCCTCCTTCTTCTTCATGGTTTTTTCCTTCTTATGTCTCTTCTTCTTCGCTGGCTGGTGGTGGTGGTGCAAGGAGTAGGAAGAGAGAGAAGCAATCGTGGACTCCAAAGTAAGAGAGGAAAGAGAGGAGGAGGTGTGCTGGAGCAGAGACTTCCCTGCATTCTACGGAGAGAACTGGTGAAGCAGTAATTTTTTTGCATTTCTTTACAGGCCCCACATCAGTGGTAGAGACTCATTCTGACAATGACCTAGTATCTGGAGCAGAGACTCACGTTGCTAAAGCTGACCCTGGACCAGGAGCAGTGACTCATTCCGTTAAGAACCCTGAGCCAGGGGCAGTGATTCACTTCATTAAAGGCCCCGTGCCAGAGACAGTGACTATGGCTGGAGGAGGCCATGTCCCATGGGAGGGACTCAATTGTTTCACTATGGAGCCCGAGGCAGGGGCAGTGATTTTCTTCAGTAAAACTATGGCCAGAAGAGGCCGTGTCCCATGGGAGGGACTCTTTATCACTATGGCCGGAGCAGGCCGTATTCTGTGGAAGGCATCCAGTATTCACACAAGCTGTAACTGTGGGGACGAACCCACGTCAGAGATATTCACTGTGTCCCATGTGAGGGACCCTGTATTGGCAGAAGCCACAGCTGCTGGGAACAACCCACACCAGAGAAGTTCATTAAGCACTGTGTCCCAGAGGAGGGACCCCATATTGGAGCATTCCCCCTGAGCCATTGATGGGGAAGACTTCTGTCATACTTGTCACAAAAACTTACATTATCTGGGAAAGGAAACATTTTATGACATATGACCTGTCATTAACTTTACCAATCTCTACAATTCCTCAGTTCCTTCACTTCAAGAACACGCTTTTTACTTCACCAACTCAGAGCTTTTTTGTAAGGAGGGAAAAAAAACCCTACAAAACTTGTAACTCAGAACTATTAGGTTTCACATCTTTTGTAACATCTGTCCCAAAATATTGTAAAGAACTAAGAGAAGAGCAGAATTAGCCTTGAGCAGACATGGAAATAAATACAGTTCTCATGGAGGGCCTAGTACTACAGCAAGGTTATGCTGATCAAAGGAGGACTTAGGAAGATGCCAGCACAGCAGAAGTCAGCCAGATGAAGAGCTGGAGGAGAAAGGTTTCTGTAAACCGTATTGGAATTAAGTATCCTGGAAAGCCTTTAAGCTGAAGTCAAGGCTGGGATGAGCTTTGCTTAATAAGTGTTTTTCAATATGCTGAATTCTGATACGCTGGCTCTTTGGATATCAAGATCTTCATGTGCACATGATCATATCCTTGTACCTAAGAGTAGGAAATAGACAGATGACTCAGACACAGGGTAATTTTTAGCTTTACGTAGTTTTTAAAAGAATGAGCAAACTGTAGATGTTCTGTAAAAAATAATTTTCATGGTCTGACAGCTCACGTAAGCAAATAGACTGTACATTTCTTACCCCACATATAGAAAACATAAGGAATTAAGTATTGTGTTTTGCGTTATGTCTGTCACTCATGTATTTCTGAAAACAACCTAAAATATGAAGCTCCAGAGAGGATGTTGATGCATAATACAAAACCATCCCATAGGTTTCTAAAGGAACAGGCAAGTGAATCTCTCAGGCTCAAAAATGAACAGAGAAAAATCAAGAAAAGCAATCCTTTAGCAAGTAATACAAAGGGCTTCTGCCAAATCTTAGGAATATAGAGGCTGTACCAAACTCCACAACAGCAGGAAGGCCACAGGATCTGGGAAGAGAACACCAAAAAGAATGAGGCCAGTCCTCTGCCAGTGTCAAGAGACCTCTGGATGCTCCCTCAGGGAGAGCTTGGGAGAAAAGCTTGCTTCTTCTTGGACTAGAGCATAACACTATGATGAGAAACCATGAACATATAACCAGGTTTCACGAGAGAAGTAAAAACTATCTCACTTGAACTGCAGTCAGCTGCTCGGAGTTCACTTCAGCTCTTGGGCTTGATTCCAAATGTAGGAGCAAGAGAATTTCTTAAAGACACAATGGGCAAGGACTGCGGTGAGCGGAAATCGCATTTGTTGGTGTTTTAACTTAAGTCATTAAGAGTTTTCTTTATTCACAAAGCAAACTGTAAGTCACATCCCCTCAGTATTTAGAGAGTGTTTGGTCTTTTGGGTGAGCTCACTGGGGTAGAAGATATAGACAGATCTATCTGAAAGCCATCCCTAACCTGAAGTACCAGCACAGTTTTTTTTCTGGTGACTGAATCCAGTTCTGAGGACTTGCTACCTGGTTCTACAGAGGCCTTCATCAGACCAGTTACTGGTTTCATTAGGATGATGATTATGCAAAAATTGATATACTTATTTTGGACTTCATTTTCCAAAACTCACTTTCCTCATCTAAATGAAAACAATTATATTAATAACACAGAACTAAAAGCACTCTGCAATGAAGGAAAAATGTGATTTTCTGTCTTCTTTGTAATGCAATGAAACTATATTGCCCATGCTTGCCTAAATAGATTGTAAAACAACTCTCAAATACAAACTTTGGTTGTTACTCTGCTAGTTGAATTCATATCCAGAGATACCCAAGTGTTCTTTCTTCTCACTAACAGAAACTTAAACCCCAGCTCACAGACACAAGTTAGAGCTATAGTGAATTCAGCAAACTCAAACAATAATTGCAGTGAATCAACTGAAAATGGGTAAATTGTATCAGAAAAAAAAATCCTAGAAGCTTTTGTTGCTTCCATTAGATGAGCTATCTTTGTAGAAATCTGTGGTTTTAACTATTAAGCATTTCTAAATGTACTAAATTGAATTCTCCTTCAAATCTTACATTTGTGACTTTACGTTTAATGTCTCTATTCACTGAGGTCTAAGTTTTGAACAGGTTCCACTGAAGCTTTTATTCTAAATAAATGTCTATGATACATTGTAAATATGCCTTTGTTTTCTTCAAACTAGGCTGTTTGTTTTAATATATTATGAACCAGATAGTTTTCCTTGCTCCGCTATTTCTGTTTGTCTTTAATGGATATAGCTGATTAAAATTTAATAACCTAAGGATAGTATTTACATTGTTACTTTTAAGCCCTTATGTTTGATACATTTCACATTTGAATTTATTTCCAGTCTGCAGAGATATGGAATATGTGCCTCAGAATTGTCTTCTAGCATTTTCCATGCTCTTTACATTTGTATTATGACCACTAGTTATTAACAACTTTTAAAAAGAGGAATTGGATGCTTCTCCGTTTTTTATTTTCTTTAACTGCAGGAATCATAATAACCTTTATTGCTTTTTGGAAAAGCATTTTTTCTACTCTATAAGCTCTGTGCTAGACCATTCATTTAGACCAGAAGAAAAGAATATATTAATACAGAGCTGATGATGTGCAGATACTTCTCTGCTCATTTCCAAACAATTCACCAGATAATCAGTGTCTGATGGTCACTAACAGCCACATGACAATCACACAAGTTAGCACTTCCTAAAAGTCAAAATTTTTCATATAGCTCAAATCAACACTTTTATTTTGGTACTACATACCGACATTTCATTTTCAAACACAGGCATCTAGTAAGCTATATATCTCTGGATAAACTAGTAGGGACTGATTCCTAGAGTACTGATATGCATCTCCATCCCTTCTGTCTGCCTGGTCAGCCAGAGAAGCTGTGGAGCATACCTGCTCCTCAGGGAAGAGCCTCTTTTGCTGGTAAAATTGAAGAAGTGTTCAAACACCATGGCTACATCTTCAGTTGCTCTTTGGTCAGCAGCTTCCAGTCGAGTCTTATAGAGTCACAGCATGAGGGTTATGTAGCACAGGTTCCTCTCCTCGGAGTAGTTTGCTAAATATATGTAAAGACACACAAACAATATAGTTTGGGGAAGTGCTGAGGGTCTTCCTGGCCACACCCGTGTTACAAGGGATTTCTCTACCATCCTTGTTGCTAACAGCTTCCATATGTAAAGGTCATTTGTCAGTTCCTTGATATATCGTAGCAGAGTCAGCTAATGTTTACAGATTATGTCCACAGATTAATAGATATTTTTGGGGATTGGGGGGGGGGGGGGAGTTAAGCAGATTGCCTCAGATCTCTTTCATCTCCTAAGTCATCTACTTACTTCTGGCATGATCCCAGAACTAGCTTTTGATCCATGAAGCCCGAATTTCAGACAAGCATCCAGACTTTTCCATCGAAACTAACGTTTTAGAAACAGAGTCATGTTAGTAGAGTGTAGCTACATGAAACTTTGGTTGTTTATTGTGATGTTTTATGTCCATATGACCAGAGAGCACCATGCAGAGGTAGACAGAAATTACCTCATATGTGAATGAAAGCTGGAAGTAGGAAAAATCACTTAATGGCAGTCACTTACAGCATCTACATATTCCGTTCATGAAATCACACTAGCCTGAATGAATACATAGAGTGAAAACTGAGGAATTACCACAGGCAGTGAAAGAATCTCCTTTCTCCTACATCCTCATCAGCCTTAGAGGGATCACTAGATCTAGGCTGTAGATTGTCACCTTTGTAATACTTTTGTTTTAATATGGCTGCCATCTTACAAATGGCTTCTGGACTTTGAAAGCTCAATCTGTGCATGGTCAGTTTCCTTGGCAACAGGCAAGTCCATAGCAAAACTCAACAGGCCAATCAGAAAGTAAATAGCTGTTGTATCTGGGATATATCTGCTGACAGAGGGCTTCAAAAGAAAAGGTGGAATTTTCTCCATTTTCAGCTTTCAGAAAGGTCTCATAAGAAACCATAAACAGGTAAAAACAGCTTTGATTTTTGAATTTCCATCCAGGTTTACATCTCAGTGTTAGGAGTAGGGAAAAACAAATGTTTGTGCAAACACAGAGTCCAACCATCTTAAACTGTCACTAAAATAGATACAGAAAAGTCTGAATGTCTTGAAAAAATGAGGGGTGAACTGTCCAAAGGATCTGGCACTATATAATCAGAACGAATTAACACTTGCTCTCCTTTATAAATTTCTATATTTTAAAGCAATTCTTTTAGCTCCAAGAAAAAGGTACTTAACTTTCTCATCTGAGCTGAAACCTTTATTGATGTCTTTCTGTCCCTCCATACATCTTAGGATATGTGGCTTTCACTTTTTTGTTAACTATGTATATGCTATTAAAAAGACTCATTGTGAAGGAAATTATTTCTTCCACAGTGAACTCTGAGATCACTGCTTTCCTGATTATATACAGAAGAAAGTCTATTGCCTGAATTTTCTTTATCAATGAACTCTTAAATCTCTAGTTACCTTCGTATATGGCTGCCAAATAACCTTGGAAGAGAAAGTAATAAAGATAAACAATGTCATTGAAAGCAGGTTATTAACTCCTAGTAGCTCTTTAAGAGTGATTATTTATATACTAAATCACAGGAAAATAGTAAAGGGTTGCTGAGTCAATGGGATATACATGCAGTAAGAATTCAAAGCTGTAGGAATTGAACATTTTGATTGTTCAGCGTGATAATCTTACTACTGCCTTCTCTTTTCTATATTTATAGTTCACATTGCCTAGGTAAAAATATTTTTCAAACAAAAACATTTACTAATTGCATTATTAACTTAAATATTTCTTCCCGTAATATCTTCTAAATTATTGCTTGAATGGGAGCATCAGCTGCTGATTATTTGTCTACCATTGTTTGCCAAGGAATTGAGGACACAATTGATTCCTTGCATTTGGTTCCATTTCAACTTGACTAAAATTGCAGTGCATGCCCCAAAGACTGTACAGTCTAAATTATGAGTTTTTTCCACTAATTTCAGCGATTTTTGCAGCAGATCCTTGGATTTCTTCCCAGATATAATAGGATTTTAATAGCACAGGGCAAGGATCTGATTGGCCAAAACATCTGAAGAGAAAAACAGGAATAAGGGTTTCATTCATCTTAACATATTATCCCCATCCCCAATACCATTTCAAAAGGGTATTGTGCAAACTTACATTTGTGGCTTTATAGACAGTTATGATTGACTAATGCAGCAGCAGAAAAGTGATGCAGTCAAAACCAGGGCTAGGACCACAAGATACTAAACAGGCAAAGGACTATCCCACCCTAGAAACTGGTAATCTAAACAAGGTATAGTCACATAATTTGTACAAGCTGTGAAAGTGAGACAGACAAAATAATTTTTTAACTGATTGTGATCTTAGGGCACAACATTTAGCAAATTAGCCAGGAGATGCTGACTTGTAATGATTCAGCCTCAGTGAACAACCTACAGAGAACAGATCAACCTACTGCAGGTTGGTTTTGAAAAAAATGCCAAGAGCCACCTACATGTTTGCAAGCACTAAGAGTGAAGACAGAACAGGTGAAAGATTTCCATGCATCAGTGTGCTCAGAAATCTGGAGGAGGAGGGCATATGAGTAGCACAGCCTTGGGCTCTTCTGAAAAGGACCAGTGGCTCTGACAGGTCCTGGGGTTTTGTGGTTTTGGTGCTCTTTTAATTGAGCATAGGTCCTACAGCTGTCCCAGTGTCAGGAATAACTGAATTCCCAAATCTCTGATAAGTTAAATTACATTTCCCAAAAGCACTAATTAAATTTTCAAGTTCCTTAAGTGAGCTTGCTAAGTAGCACTCAGGGTCTCAGGAAACTTATCTATGCAGCTTGGAAAGAGTATCTGCTGAAATGACTGATGGAGACAGCAAAAGGCTGTGTTTGTGCAGGAGAAGCACCTTGTAACACTGAAGAGGTATCTTGGTTAATTCCAGCCAGCAACTCAGGACCACACAGTCTCACTCACACTCCCTGCCCCAGTGGGACAGAGAGGAAAATCTGGAAAAAAAAAGTAAAATTTATGGATTTAGATAAGAATAATTTAATAACTAAAATTAAATAAAAAATACTATCAACTATAATAATCATATGTATTCTAATAGTAATTGAGATGAAAGGGAATGAAGAGAGGGAGAAAAAAAACCCAAGGTAAAAAAAAAAAGAAGAAAGCAAATCCAAATGTTGCTCACCACCTGATGACTGATGCCCCAGCTGTGTGATGCACCTCTCCTCACCAGCTTCCTCAAGTTTCTATACTGGGCATGATGATCTGTGGTATGGAAGAGCTCCATGGCTAGTTTGAGACAACTGTCCAGGCCACGCCACCAACCAATTTCTGCACCTGCATGCTAGCAGAACATGGGAAACTGAAAACTCCTTCACTTAGGATAAGCACTGACTAGCAACAACCAAAACATCCGTATGTTACCAACATTATTATCATACTAAATACAAACCACAGCACTGTTAAAAGGCTACTGGAAGAAAATAGCTGTTTTCCCGCTGAAAGCAAAACAAAAGGGTACTACTTCCTTCTCTGAGCTTTGGCTTCATCTTTGGTCACGTAGGGATGAGGGAACCCAACACTTAGTCCTGCTCAGGACCTCTTTCTCTTTACAGCCCAGGAAACTGAAAGTAATTATTTTTCATTTGAATTATATTTACTACACGTAGCAGATGACACAAGCACACAGGCATGACAGCATAGAATAATGTATCTCTACAAAGCAGTTCAAAAAAGCTAATGAACATTTATCACAGCTCATTAATGATATGCTGACAATTACATTGTCTGCTCCTCTTTTTCCAGTTAAGGATGCAATTTCAACTGTGTAAATCACAAGAGCAGGCTCAGTCCTGATTAAGCAAGGGGAGACAAGTGTTCCCACAGACAACCTGACTTTACCTCTTGTCTTGCCCACCTATTTTTTCATTTATGCCACATTGTCCTTGTAGGCAACTACTTGCAGTTTTCTTCCAGCTGGACTTTCAGGGGCTGTGGAGCAGACTCCTGTCAGGAGCACTGGCAGTGATAGGAAGCATAGCTCAGAGAAATTATGGGTAGTATTAATAAAAAAGTCAGGCAATGCCAGATCTACCAAAGAAACCGTTATCCTAGCTATTGCAGGAACTGGGATCCATGTCCTCTATGATACACAGCCCTTTTCCTGGGATATATCCATTAAATGCAGGAAAGACTTCCCTACAGTTAACAGTCTCTTAACAATCAAAAACATTACAGTGAAATGGCCAGTTCAGAATGACAGTCTGGCATCCATTTCTTATAGCATGGCAAGCATCTGCAAGAGGGAACTGCAGAACTTTATGGCACTGTCAACTTCCAAGTAAATATGATCCTAAAATACCAGAGTGACAAAAAATACTGCTGAGAATAACATAAAGAAGTCACCATGTCATAATATGTAGTCATCACTTTGTGCAACGTTCATTGACTTGCACAAAAAGACGAAACTTTATTCCCCAGTGAGAACTTAAAGTGTTACAGACCTATTTATAGCACTCACACACAAACAGAAAGAAAACCTACAATCTATACAGTACAACTTCCATCTCATTTTCAGTCATCCTGAATATTTTTGGTTACAGAGAACAGAAACAGATGACAAACTAATTAACTTATTGATTGATTCTGTGATCTCATGAAAACAGCAGAAGACACAAAGGGTCATCTCTTATTGCAGAACTTGGTGCACTGCACATATTATGGAATGCACTTTGGTTGCCTTGAGTGGGTTTTCTTTTAAAAAAAATCCTTATAAATGCAATACATATAAATGATCTTTGGTTACAGAAAGTTTGTGCTCATTTTATGCTAATATCTAATGCTCTATTAAATAAAATATGAGCTGATACTGTACTTATCATCCTAAGCACTTCATTAAACAAAGTCATGACTATGTTTAATGTAGTAGAAGTTGCTTGCTAAACAAGCAGATCAGTTAGCATCTATTGGCTTAAATTTTGCAATTCCTGCTAGCCAGGCCAGGCAAACAATTGTCAATCTGATGGTCCGACACAAAAAATGTACAAAAAATCTCCAAAAGCTATAGCAATGTTACTCTTCAATGAATGTTAAAAAAAAAATTAATTAGATGTTAGAAAAATCCATTGAAAAAGTGCAATATTGCAATACCAACTTTAAAATGTACTTGTCAATGTTAAAAGCATTAAATTAGCCTAATTATGTATAAAATAACCCGACAACAGCACTTTCATACAGTTTAGTAAACTAATATATTTAATTTTTCCGCAAGACAGTCATCCAGCTAAACCATCACACAATGTTAACAAGAATTTCATGAGAGTCATTCTTGTTCCTCCAGGTCACAGAGATAATTCTTCATCTGCTCTTACTCTTTTAATCTACTAAAGAAAGACCTTCTGGATGGATTTTGAAGAAATCCTTCTGCTCTAACTGCAGACCTACAACTCTGTGAAGAAGCACTGAATATTCATAGGTTTATCAGTACTTTAGCCAAAGCAGATGCCTGTCTCGCCTACAACTCAAAGAGGTACTAACAAAGATAAAAGTAATAAAACCACAGAATCACAGAATCTTAAGGGTTGGAAGGGACCTCGAGAGATCATCTAGTCCAAGCCCTTCTGCCAGAGCAGAACCACCTAGAGCAGGTCACACAGGAACTCATCCACGTGGGTGTTGAACATCCCCAGAAAAGGATCTTGGCTTGAATTTGAGTATAGGTGTACTAAAAACGTATGATGATAGCATGTAAATTTTTTTGTGAGCCTGTGAGTCAGGCATAATTTTAGATAAGGAGTTTTGAGCAGTGAGATCATCCAAAAGGCAATGATGGGTAAAGTTACATGAGGATGAGTGAAAAGACAAACTAAAAACAGGCAAGAGAGCAGAAGAGAAGCCCTCCCCCTTGTGCAAAGGGAGAGTAACAGCATAAATACAGACGCAAGGAAGGAGAACCTCCGAAGAAAGAAAATTCAGTTCTGATTTTTCTCCCTGAGGACCTCTTAAGCCTGTTCATCATGACAAGCAACTACCACAGACTCCAGACATATGGCCTCACTATATCGCATCAGCTCCATGATACTGTAAAGCCTACACCTAATTTAGAATACAGTTGTTGAATGGTTTTGATGTACAGGTATTGATTAATGTTGTGCAAGAACCACCCATCAGCACTGAGTGCATTGTTAATGAATGAATTCAATAAAATTTAAAACTAGAGTGATTTATTAGTCTTTTAAACACTTTCATCACAGCATCCCTAAGATGGATGGATGGATGGATGAATGGATAAACAGAGAGACACACATATATTCTGTTACAACTACAACAGTATAAATAGGAACAAGTATGTTAGAGCGAGTAAAAGATTTCCCCAAAAAGGAACCATTTCTATAGAGACTTATAGCAAAAGTAGAAAATTCTAAATTTTTTACCGGAGACAGTACCAGGCGTGTGCCCCACCACCGAGTGGGAGGCATGGATGTGCAAAGTAGTTTTGGGAACTTACTATGCAATGAAACAGTGGCATAGAAGGAAAGACCAATGGAGACCAGATTGGAACATTTCCTTCACTGGACCTGAAAGAACATTGATTGAAACAATGTTATAGAAGACAAGCGGAGTGTTCGGATGCTGTGGACTTTTGGTGGTGGTGACTGTTGTAACTTACTCTTTTCTTTCTTTCTCCCCCTTCTCCCTATATAGTTTGTTGTGGGCAAAATAAAGAGGTTTTGCACTTGATTCCATTTTGAGTCTTAATTCTGTTCCCGAGACTACATGAAACCTGATCACGGTAACCTATTTGATCAGACATCGCTCAGGAGCTAAGCGCAGCCTCCCCCAGCCACTCAGAGTTGTCTGAGGTCAGTTGGAAAGAAAGGGGTTTAACTTCTACCAAATTAATTGCAGCCCAAGAGCAGATGATGACATTGCCCCCATGGCAGGCCCCATGCTNGGAGTGTTCGGATGCTGTGGACTTTTGGTGGTGGTGACTGTTGTAACTTACTCTTTTCTTTCTTTCTCCCCCTTCT
>WBNH01007362.1:0-17829 GCA_013401255.1 Urocolius indicus
TGTCCAGTTCTGGGCTCCCCATACAAGGAAGCTATGGATGTACTGGAGAGGGTCCAGCGAAAGGCCACAAAGACAATGAAAGGTTTGTGACGAAGGGCTAGAGGGAGCTGGGACTATTCAGCCTGGCGAAGAGGAAGCTCAAATAGGACTTCACTGATGTATATAAAGAGCTGTCAGGAAGCTGCAAGTACAACAGAGTGAAGGTCTTTCTGGTAGTGCCCTTTAACACGAGAAGGGCCACTGAAGAGCAGTCTGGGCATGATCCTGGCTGTAGCCAGGTTAATTTTGGCTATAAAATGGAAAGAAAGAAAGGAAAGCACAAGTCCACTTTGCTTACACTTACTAGTAATCCTCAGAACATTTAACAGGATGCATGGCACAGATGCCGTTTCTGCTGCCTATGCTTTCCTGCATTTATGTAATCTTATCTACTACTTCGAGCTATCAGCCAGCTAGCCCCTGTATCAGAGAGTCCTTTCTCAGTAGCTACCTTTTATATCTTCTGAGGTTTGTGTGACTGAAGATAATAAATGAGCTCATCAGAAAATACTGTTCAACCTAAGAAAGCTGTTGTCCCTATTGCAGAGACTATATGATGTGAGATCAAAGCTAGAGAAATGTCTGCTGTATTCTGAGTGTGCTGGACTTAGGAGTACTCAGAAACATCCCTGAGCTTCTTTTATTACACCAAAAGAGTCATTTCCACAGATTAGTCCTTTCTTTGGATCCCTCTGTGTTTTGCTTATGTCCTTTAAAGGACATAAACTAGCAGAGCATAACTGACATCTCTTTTCTTACCCCTCACAATACTGTCAGCAAACACACTATTTTCCAAGCTAAACTGTCCTGTTCCCTTTCCCTCAGCTGCTTCAAGACAGCTGCTGGAACAGGACACTTGGGAAATACAGAAGAGAGAAGAGGGTCTTTATCTGCATGTCTAGGCACACAGTCACCAGGCAAACATTATGGGTGTGGAGCTTCCAGAGAAGATCTACTTGCATAAAATGAACGTTCCAGACGACCCATGCAACCTTCCTGTGAGTGAGAGAGAGAGGCAGAAAGGATGAGAACAGGGAACAGTAATAAAAAAAAAAATCAAAAAGCTGGTAAGAAGATGTTTGTTTACTTCTCATTCAGGGGCAGGAAAAAGCGCTGGTTATAAACTTAGTTAATGTTTGCATTTCTTTGATAGTGTCTTATTATTTACACAAAACCATGTCCACTGTATATATCTGAAGTCAGGTGAGGCTTATTCCTTTAGGTGCCTGCTTTTCTGAAGTTGTCTCTCCTGTGCCTCTGCCTCAATCTAATCAACCCCTGGAGCTATCTGTTCCTATTAATTAAGCAGTACGGTCAGCTTCAAAACTCAGCTTCTGCTGCCTATTGATTAGATTGCTTTTAGCAAAGGTAGCATGTTGTTGAACAGCTGGCAGATTACTTGGAAAACAGAATATTCACTTGAATGCTTACTGAAAGTTTGGGCTCACTGTAGATGGAAACCTTTCCTTTTTGTCACTGTTCCTGATAAACAATTATGCATTTCGATACCATTGACTACTTTCTTAATCCTTTGTATTTTACTTCCAGCTAAAGCTTGGAATATCCAGAGATACTGAAAAAATTCCATTTTCATTAAAAGGACGTGTTCTCAATGTGTTTGGTGACCAGTTTTCTTGAATTCAACTGAAATTTTTTAGTTCCCAATTTCAAAGCAGAGGCTATGTAGCACTTCAGTTCACCTAAGACTGCTAAAAGGCTATTTCTACCTTGAAAATACAGATTTTCCACAGCAAAACTTCTGGCAGCTAGATGGATCACTATTTCAAGTGTGTATGGGAGAGACTTATTCTTGTACACACTTCTAGGGTCATTGCAATATTAACTCTAAGGCATGCATAAAGGCTACTGTATTTCATACAGTTCATGGAGGACAGGCTTCATCCCTGTTTGAGCATATTCTAAACAGTCTTTTCAATCTGTTGGTAGGAGTCCACAGAGCTAACATAGCTCAAAATTGGTTTTACACAAATGTCAAGTTCATTTCTGATTCTGATTGCTTTTTTTTTTACAATTTTTTTTAATTGTAAGGTGGTAGGCCAATTTCTTTTTACAATTTACCAATCACCAACAATGAACTGGAATACTTTACAGGAAAGAAACATCATTTATTGGGCAAGCAAAGGTCCCTTTAGCTTGAGAAGACTTTTCCAAGGATTACAGAGATGCTGCTGATCTACTGCTGGATGAACTTAGAGCCATATTCCAACTGCAACAAAGAAATAACTTCATCAGAATTTTTCTGTGGAAAGACAAATTACTCATGTTCATATCCTGATTTTTCATATAATGCATCTTTCACTCTCTACCTGTTCTTCTTGAACTTTTTCAGCACTAAACTATTTTGGTACTGTATTCTTTTATCACATTGAGATTTAATGCATTTTTTAAAATGTATTTCATTTCAGGAACTAGAACTGTTCCTGATTCTCCACCTTTTTCTTTTTTTTTCTGGTCAGTCATTATACAACAGGGTCTTTTACTTTTTAAAAAATTATTTTCTTCTCTTAACTAAACACTTGAAAAAACCCTGCAGCTAAACCCAATTAACATAAGACAAAGTAAAAGCAATGACTGCAAAGCACCCAGAGGGTCAAATAAATAGTATGAAGGCCATAAGCATCAACTTATAAGCATTAATCAATACAGGTGAAAACTTACATTATCACCTTGGCAAAGGGAACTTGTACTGTGTATCCTGGAAGATTTTCTGCCCCACATTTGCAACACTCTTTGAGTTCTTTACAGATATAGTCAAACCCTGAGTCTCACTCAGAGGCCTATGCTCTTTTCAAAATGAAATTAGGCAGTACTATACTAACAAGACTTCACTGTCTTAGCTTTCCATTTGCTGGGCTGCTTAAATTGTAAGCTCTGCCTTCCAGAGCCTCAGCTGGGCCATTGAAACAGTGCTGTAATCTCCCTGCTCTCACCACAGCTTTGTATGTTGGTCACACAGAAATTTTAAATTTATAAGATTATCTTCTACAGTCTGTCTGGTTTGTGCTCTCCCAAACACAGTTCTTATCCTGCTGTACAGTCTGGAAGCTTTATATCTAGATGTCTTGTAGCTTCTGACCACATGAAATCCAGCTTGTTACTTGCTCAGACGTGAAAGTTATCAGCACCAGCTCCTAAAATGTACCAGTCTTTGCAGGGCTTCATTAGGAAGAGTAAACCTCACACAAATATTTTGTAAAACCTGGCCAAATTTATTCCGTAGATTGTGTTTTATGAATACTATATTTTGTGAAATCTTTGGGTCAATATTACACAGGATGGCATTAGACACCTTACAGATGGTAAAGTACTACACATGCAGTTACTTTTATACATCAGTTCTGTCTCACTTGTAATGATTCATCTTCACTGATCAACCTACAGGGAATAGATCAAGCTACTGCAAGTTGGTTTTGGGAAGAAAAAAAAAAAAAAAGTCCACATATTTGCAAGCACAAAGAATTTGTTCAGAAAAGGTTCCTGTGGAGGTAGCACAGATTTAACCTGGAACTCAGGGATGGATGGGCGTTGAGTTTTCTCAATGGGGAAAAAGAACAGGAGAGTGATCAGGAACCTTCAGTCAAACAAAGTTACAAAGACCTTATAACAGAGAAAAACTGGAGGGATTGAGTCAGAGATCACATACAGGGAAGTCCAGAAACATTGCTGAAGCTGAGAGATAAAGCTGTAGTCTCAGAAAGCGAGAAATAGAAGGGCTATAGTACAATAATAGTACAAAAAGAAGAGACACAATTTAAAAACCTGCTTCAAATGTGACTGTTTTTCANTAGCACAGATTTAACCTGGAACTCAGGGATGGATGGGCGTTGAGTTTTCTCAATGGGGAAAAAGAACAGGAGAGTGATCAGGAACCTTCAGTCAAACAAAGTTACAAAGACCTTATAACAGAGAAAAACTGGAGGGATTGAGTCAGAGATCACATACAGGGAAGTCCAGAAACATTGCTGAAGCTGAGAGATAAAGCTGTAGTCTCAGAAAGCGAGAAATAGAAGGGCTATAGTACAATAATAGTACAAAAAGAAGAGACACAATTTAAAAACCTGCTTCAAATGTGACTGTTTTTCATAGTTTTGAGAAAATGTTAAAGAAATTAAAGCCCCAAACCCAGCACTGTGATGAACAGAACTAATTTTACAGAAGTGTTTTAAGACAACAAAACACACCGGGGGGAATAAAACAGGTCAGGGAAGCTTGAGAAAGGTTATTGAATTAAAGTAAAAACAAGTGCCAAAAATTGAAGAGGGGATCACAAATCAATAATGAGAGCATATTCTCTGAAACGACTTTCTGGAACTGCCCTAAGAAAACCTTCATCTGTGTGCCCCACAGGTCATTCTACTGGATCCACAGCTAAACTGTTTAGTGCCTTAGACATGCCATGGCAGGGGAGCCAGAGGGCTGGGCAGCAGTGCTGGGGAGGCACAAGCAGTTACACAAAGAAGTCTCAAGAGAGAGGGAGCAGCTTGACATCCCCAGCTCCCCCCAGCCCACCCGAGGACGTGGAGAGCATGGCCACGGGGCTGGACACCCACTGTCTCATCTGTCTGGACAGCTGGGAGGAGGCCAGCTGTGTCATGCCCTGCCTCCACCAACTTTGTTACAAGTGCATCCTGCAGTGGTCAGAGAGCAGCCCCTGTTGCCTCCTCTGCAGGGGGATGATGCAGTCCATCCTGCACTCAGTGTGGGTAGATAACAACTTCGAGGAGCATGTCATCCCCCTGCCTGCTGAAGAGCCATTGGACATCTTCCACCTGACTGGAGAAGCTCCTGAACAACCTGCTACTCACAATGTCCATCCCTCAGCTGTGGAGACAGAGCTCCTTCCTCAGGTGAGTGGCATCTTTTTCTACAATTGGGTGTTAATGCTCCAAGAGGACCCATCTCTGCTCCAACCCCTGCTGCCCTGGCTGCAACAGGAACTCAAACTGATCTTTGGTGCTCATGCCCAGGAAGAAGCAGCAGAGGCACAGAGGGGTATCCTGTATGTCCTGCAATTCATTGGCCCAGATGAGGATGTCCTGTATGAGCTGCTGCTGAACACCCTGGGTACACAAACAAGGCAGTTTGTCCAGAGTCTCATAGACACCCTCTTGCGCTGCTGCAGCAGGGAGGTCCGACGTCTGCTGGGCTTGTGGGGCACCTCAGCTGCCCAGGAGTGGGAGAGCAGCAGGGTGACTCTTCCTGGCCCCGGCACCTCCCAAAGTGGGTCTCAGGCTCCCAGCCCAGCCCCGTCCAGCAGCCTGGACATGTCTGAGGCAGAGGAGCCACCCAGCACCTCCTCAGCTGCCCTTGGTGGGGGTCCCGGCAGCCCCAGCTCTGCCCCTACTCCCACCCATGGGCAGCAAGAAGAGCAGCAGGAGGAGCAGGAGGCTATGCCCAGACCCTCCACTCATAGCTGGGGCAGCCAACACTCCTCTTGGCAGCCCCAGAAAGCCCTGAAGAGGAGAGCAAACAGGCCTGAGGACCTCCCTCACCCCCCCAAGAAGCCACTTCACCATCGGTGACACTGAGAGGCTGCCTCAGGGGCTGGCTAAATCACAGCTAGTATAGCTGCTGGGGCTTGGGCCAATCCCCAAGGGATCCTGGAGCCCCAAATGTAATCACTGTGAAATAAAGGTGTGAAAACTGCAGAAAAAGTCTCAGTATTCCTATTCATCTCAGAGGCGAGGCTGTTTTTCTCTCCCTTATCTCAGTGCTATGGCCATCATTTCTTCGCTGGCCCTACTGCCTCCTCTGCCCAGGAGCCCTACAAACTTGGTCCAGAGCCTGTGCTCTGCTATGAGCAATGTCAGTGCCATATTGCTGGGCCATGGGCTGCAAGAAACATGGGATATCTAGCCTGCAGCCTCTTACACTGCGGGGCAGAGGAATGCGGGCAGGAGACTGAACAAGGCTCAGGCCCATGAGGAGCAGTGGCATGCTGACATTACAGCCAGGTGCTGTGCAGATGCACCCAGATCACCATCATGTCCATATGGACTCACCCACCACTCTCCCTGTGTGTTCTTCTGAGTCCATGCCTCAGGCCTCACTCCATTTTTGTGACTGGAGTCTTCTTTGCACTAAGATACACTGCTGATGGAGTACTTGCTAGCTCTGACTTGCCCCTCAAAAGCAGAGCAAACTGCCTTGCATTAGCAGCTTGAAGAATGGTCTCCATGAAAAGCCACTTAGATTACAAAATCAAACACAACCTAGAGTTTAAGCTAAGTATTTTTACTTGTTCAAGGCAGCTAGTGGTTGAAGAGGGGCCAGGAGGACAAATGGATGCAAGATCCTGATGGCTCAGCTCTACATAGTTTGGAGCAGAATCTGTAAATATTTATTTCTTCTTCAGCTATTAAGATTGCATGCCATCTCCTGTTCCAAGTGTACTCCTACAAGGTCTATATCAAGTAGATCAAGAACACATATAATCTGCTCATCAAGCCTTCAGCTGACATAATAAAAAGGGATTAGCAGCAATTGAACTGGAAACAAATCTGAGTGCCTCACCAGAGCTCATCTTCAGAGACACATGCTTGGAGGTAAGAGATCTGCAAATACTTTGAGACATTGGGTGTTTCAGTTTCTGAAAGCTCTGTGCTATAGTTTTGTTACCTGTATATTTTCAGCATGGGAAAGCTTTGGAAGTCATAGGCATTAGGATGGCTGGATAACAAGTAAACAGCACTCAACATGCTGCCAGGCATCTGAAGGCAATGGTATCCTAACTGTGTTTTCGCAGATACTTTGAAATTACTCTGTAGACAGTTACTAGGGACATGTTTTAGGGAATAATATAAGAACCAGCACTATATAGTATCTTTTTTACCCACGGTAGTGGTGGGATAACATGCATCCTTAGTACATTTGAGAATCCATACACAATTGCGTAGAGAGTTACAGAAAGCATTTACTGTTAGCAGAGGTCAAAGTGTGAAGGCACGAGGAGGCTGGAGGATTGTGTGGAGTTCCTGTGAGGGGAGAAACATTGCTTGGCAAGTACTGAGGAAACAACTTTACACTTGTCCAAACAAAGAACTCAAATTTAGTGCCCCTAAAATAGAAGTGTGAGGCTGATTGTAACACTCATTTTTGAGCAGGACAGTGACCTTAGTGCCATCCAGTGGTTGCAAGATATCCGAAAAGAGGAAAATCACACAAAGCCCAACTATTTTCCATCTATGTACCAGTTTCCCAGCTGCTTATTAAAGCATAGAAAAGGCAGTCTGCCTGTGATAGAGCTAAACAGAACAGCAATTGCCTAATGCCAGCATAAGACTTTCATTGGATTAGGGGAGATTACTGATGAAGTTGTCTATACACTATATTCATCGTTTTCACAGCAATCATTAGCACTTGCAAAACAGCATTTGGCATCTGACTTAATGAGTGTGAACAGCGTAAGCCTGATTTCAGTTGCAGCTTTTCTGGACTACAAAAGATGCTGCCCAAACATAAGTAGTTTATTTTAATCTAGTTAATCAAGCATGTGCTCAGATTTCTGGCCAATCTTACCCAAATATTCACCTTCAGTGCTCAGGGCTATTTCCATTTGGAATGTGGCCACCACAGAGCTTTAGCAACCATGATAGCTGCTCCCAAAATAAAACTCTGGGGGAAGTAGGAGAAATAATTTATCTTNCACCCATGGGCAGCAAGAAGAGCAGCAGGAGGAGCAGGAGGCTATGCCCAGACCCTCCACTCATAGCTGGGGCAGCCAACACTCCTCTTGGCAGCCCCAGAAAGCCCTGAAGAGGAGAGCAAACAGGCCTGAGGACCTCCCTCACCCCCCCAAGAAGCCACTTCACCATCGGTGACACTGAGAGGCTGCCTCAGGGGCTGGCTAAATCACAGCTAGTATAGCTGCTGGGGCTTGGGCCAATCCCCAAGGGATCCTGGAGCCCCAAATGTAATCACTGTGAAATAAAGGTGTGAAAACTGCAGAAAAAGTCTCAGTATTCCTATTCATCTCAGAGGCGAGGCTGTTTTTCTCTCCCTTCTCTCAGTGCTATGGCCATCATTTCTTCGCTGGCCCTACTGCCTCCTCTGCCCAGGAGCCCTACAAACTTGGTCCAGAGCCTGTGCTCTGCTATGAGCAATGTCAGTGCCATATTGCTGGGCCATGGGCTGCAAGAAACATGGGATATCTAGCCTGCAGCCTCTTACACTGCGGGGCAGAGGAATGCGGGCAGGAGACTGAACAAGGCTCAGGCCCATGAGGAGCAGTGGCATGCTGACATTACAGCCAGGTGCTGTGCAGATGCACCCAGATCACCATCATGTCCATATGGACTCACCCACCACTCTCCCTGTGTGTTCTTCTGAGTCCATGCCTCAGGCCTCACTCCATTTTTGTGACTGGAGTCTTCTTTGCACTAAGATACACTGCTGATGGAGTACTTGCTAGCTCTGACTTGCCCCTCAAAAGCAGAGCAAACTGCCTTGCATTAGCAGCTTGAAGAATGGTCTCCATGAAAAGCCACTTAGATTACAAAATCAAACACAACCTAGAGTTTAAGCTAAGTATTTTTACTTGTTCAAGGCAGCTAGTGGTTGAAGAGGGGCCAGGAGGACAAATGGATGCAAGATCCTGATGGCTCAGCTCTACATAGTTTGGAGCAGAATCTGTAAATATTTATTTCTTCTTCAGCTATTAAGATTGCATGCCATCTCCTGTTCCAAGTGTACTCCTACAAGGTCTATATCAAGTAGATCAAGAACACATATAATCTGCTCATCAAGCCTTCAGCTGACATAATAAAAAGGGATTAGCAGCAATTGAACTGGAAACAAATCTGAGTGCCTCACCAGAGCTCATCTTCAGAGACACATGCTTGGAGGTAAGAGATCTGCAAATACTTTGAGACATTGGGTGTTTCAGTTTCTGAAAGCTCTGTGCTATAGTTTTGTTACCTGTATATTTTCAGCATGGGAAAGCTTTGGAAGTCATAGGCATTAGGATGGCTGGATAACAAGTAAACAGCACTCAACATGCTGCCAGGCATCTGAAGGCAATGGTATCCTAACTGTGTTTTCGCAGATACTTTGAAATTACTCTGTAGACAGTTACTAGGGACATGTTTTAGGGAATAATATAAGAACCAGCACTATATAGTATCTTTTTTACCCACGGTAGTGGTGGGATAACATGCATCCTTAGTACATTTGAGAATCCATACACAATTGCGTAGAGAGTTACAGAAAGCATTTACTGTTAGCAGAGGTCAAAGTGTGAAGGCACGAGGAGGCTGGAGGATTGTGTGGAGTTCCTGTGAGGGGAGAAACATTGCTTGGCAAGTACTGAGGAAACAACTTTACACTTGTCCAAACAAAGAACTCAAATTTAGTGCCCCTAAAATAGAAGTGTGAGGCTGATTGTAACACTCATTTTTGAGCAGGACAGTGACCTTAGTGCCATCCAGTGGTTGCAAGATATCCGAAAAGAGGAAAATCACACAAAGCCCAACTATTTTCCATCTATGTACCAGTTTCCCAGCTGCTTATTAAAGCATAGAAAAGGCAGTCTGCCTGTGATAGAGCTAAACAGAACAGCAATTGCCTAATGCCAGCATAAGACTTTCATTGGATTAGGGGAGATTACTGATGAAGTTGTCTATACACTATATTCATCGTTTTCACAGCAATCATTAGCACTTGCAAAACAGCATTTGGCATCTGACTTAATGAGTGTGAACAGCGTAAGCCTGATTTCAGTTGCAGCTTTTCTGGACTACAAAAGATGCTGCCCAAACATAAGTAGTTTATTTTAATCTAGTTAATCAAGCATGTGCTCAGATTTCTGGCCAATCTTACCCAAATATTCACCTTCAGTGCTCAGGGCTATTTCCATTTGGAATGTGGCCACCACAGAGCTTTAGCAACCATGATAGCTGCTCCCAAAATAAAACTCTGGGGGAAGTAGGAGAAATAATTTATCTTCTTACAAACAAAGAATTTAGTAAAATGCAGTTTCTCAAAGGAATCAGACAAAAGATGTAATTCAGAAATTGTATTTGCCTTACAGCTGGAAGATTAACAAAGCATTCACCTTGAAGCTGCTTGTCTACAGGAGTGCCATGACAGGTCAAACCATCTCATCTGTCCTCCAGTGCAAGGGAGGGGTGCCAGTAAGTTCCCTGCACCCTGTACTACAGGATGGGCTGCACAGAAAGGTTACTGAAAAGCACACTGTGACAGTAGCTTGCTGGCAGACTTCATTCAACATACTCCACCAGGATGACCACTTCAGCACTAGGACAAAACCAGAAGAGACCTGACAACATCATGCAACTTGCAGGTCTGAAAAGCATGTTTTAGCATATTACATACTTGTTTATGGCTTCCTGACTCCTCTGGGGTAGAAGACTGCATTATTAAGGCTTGATTTTACAGAATATTCTTTGCTGTGGTTTCAGTTATGCTATTTCAAGTTATTTAACGTGATTTAGTGCATCAAAAGAAAGTGAACAATGGACAAAATTGCATTTCATTTTTGCTTTGCCATGGCTTCTTGGTGGTCTCAACACTTTGCATTTCCCAAGTTTATGAGATGGCCAATTTGCAACTTGAAAAACTATTTACATATATATATATAACAGGCAACAATTGCAGGGGAAGGATAAAAACTTTGCCTCCAACTTTGTGCCACAGGACTTGCGTAACTAAATCAGGCACTACTGGCAATTGTTAACTTCCAACTTCAGGAATCATATAGCTGATAGTTATGTAACCTTGTTAACCAACAGCCTGATATAGATTATGCTGGTGTCCAGCTGTTGAAGAAAATAATTTTGTATGACTTCAGACTCTTCTGCAGGTTGAACTGATCACATATTCTAGTAACACCATTTGACACCAAACTTAATGAGGATGCAAAGCTACATTTTCCTGATGTGAGCAGATTTTAAAAGTCTTTCAGACCTAAACATACACAGCAGTGGGCAAGAAGGAGGCACAAAGGCTCTAAAATGTTGTGTGTGTTGTTTGTTTTTTTTTTTAATAGAGACCCTACCATCGTATTTGCTTTTTAGCTTCATAGAAAGAATCATAGAATCATAGAATGTTAGGAGCTGGAAAGGACCTGGAGAGATCATCCAGTTCAAGCCCCCTGCAGAAGCAAAGGGCCTCACAGGAATGTGTACAGGTGGGTCTTAAACACCTCCAAGGAGGGACACTCCACAGCCTCCCTGGGCAGCCTGTGCCAGGGCTCCATCACCCTCACAGCAGAATCATTTTTTCTTATGATTAAATGGAGCTTTTTTTGTTCCAGCTTCCTCCCATTACACCTTGTCCTGTTGCTAGATACAATAGAAAAAAGAGATGTCCCAACCTCCTGACATCCACTATTTAAATACTTACATATATTAATCAGATCCCTCCTCAGTCTTATCTTCTCTAGACTAAAAAGCTACAGTTCCCGCAACCTTTCCTCATAAGGAAGATGCTCCAGTCTCCTGATCAACTTGGTGGCCCTCCACCAGACTCACTCCAGAAGTTCCCTGTCCCTCTTGAGCTGAGGAGCCCAGAACTGGACACAGGACTCCAGATGAGGCCTCACCAGGGCAGAGTTCAGGGGGAGAAGAACCTCCCTTGACCTGCTGGCCACACTCTTCTTGATGCATCCCAGGATGCCATTGGCCTTCTTGGCCACGAGGGCACATTGCTATCTCATAGTTACCTTATTATCAACCAGGACTCCCAGATCTCTCTCTGCAAATCTGCTCTCCAGCANCCACTCTGCCTAAGCTTTTGTGGGGTTGTTATGGGAGACAGTGTCAGAAGCCTTGCTGAAGTCAAGGCAGACGACATCTGCTGTTCTCCCCTCCTCTAGCCAGCCAGTTATACTCTCATACAAGGCTATCAGGTTGGTCAAACAGAAATTTCCCCTTGATGAATCCATGTTCGCTTCCTCCGATAACCATCTTTTCCTTCATATGGTTAATGATGACATTCATGATGAGTTGTTGCATCACCTTTCCAGGGATGGAGGTGATGCTGACCGGCCTGTAGTTTCCTGGATCGTCTTTCCTGCCCTTTTTGAAGACTGGAGTGACATTGGCCTTTGTCCAGTCCTCAGGTGCCTCTCTTGTCCTCCATGAGTGTTTGAAAATGATGGAGAGCGGCTCAGCAAGCACATCGGCCTGTTCCCTCAGCACTCTCAGATGCATCCTATCAGGTCCCATTGACCTAGCAGTGCTAAGCTTGGCCAACAAGCCTTAACATCTTCCTCTGCCACCCAGGACAGACACAGAACCAGAAGAAGAGTAATAATGTTGCAAAGTAAAGTCTGAATTACTAGAGAGGGGAATTCCTCCCTGCACATGTGTCAGGGACAAAAACTACTACAGTCCAGTCAGTTATTGTGATTTCATAACAGCTGTGTACACCATCAGAGGCATTTTCAGCAAGGAAAAAATGCATGTTGCCACTAAAACTGCTAATGAAAACCAACAGGCTTTTCCCCATCATTTGTTATTTAGTGACTCTATTTCCCAGGTACTCCTTACCTATCCTCCTCTGGCATTAAAATAATTCAAAAGCCCAATCTTTCATAGTATCACAAGGTCATCCAAATAGCAGTCTGCATATGAAATGCAAGCATTCCTCTATGGCATTCTGTTTTCAGGCCACAGACTGCTGCTTGCCTCCTGTCTCCTGCTTTGTCTGGTGAGACCTAGTGCTCAGAAACTGCCCCAAATCTGCAGGGGAAAAGTTAAATAAGATTTAGGCTGAGAGATGGAAGCTCTTGCAGGTTCCCTCCTGCCTGGCAGTACTTCAGTGGCTCAAATCCTTATTGTACTCTGCCTGAGCTGACGAGGCAGTTCTCAGCCCTGGTTACTCTGTACTCTGCTCACATTTTTTATCTACATTTATCTACATTTTTGTGGGCTTTTGACAGCCTTGTGTACTAAATCCTTCTTGTTCTAGGAAAATGTGAGGCTTATATCTCAGATGCCCTATTTTTCAAATAAATGTTTCTGCATTTCTGCATCATGCCCACTTTCAAAAGACCAAATCCTGGAGAATTTGTAATTCCAAGAGATAAGGATCTGTTCCAAACACCCTATGCCTTTGGGCAATGGACTTCTGCATGAAGTAATGTGTGTGCTATAGTATGTTTTTCTCTTAACAAATCACCACAGTTCAATAAGCAATTGTTCTCTCTTTTGCATTCTCTTTCTCTAGAGAGTTGTTGAGTCTAGGGACAGCTAGATTGAATGCTGAGTAGATTTCTCACAGGGCCAGAAGAGTTGTCAGCAAATCAGAGAGACTGGAAGAGCCAGGTAAAAGCAAGGACTGATTTTAGGTTGCTCTGCTATCAGCTCTTTCTTACTGTGCTCTGGCAAGCTTTTTCTTAAGTGTCTGTGCCATATTCAACATGAAAGTGAACATGTTCCCATCCAGGATTCTGCTGCCAATGTTATTTAGTATTGCTCTAAATGGCATCCCCCTTGCCAAGATCTTCACCATCACATAATATGGGAGAGTATGCTCTACATCAAGCTATGCTGCACCTTCATTCTCCTTTCCATTCCCTCCACCCAAAAACGACTCCCTGAAGAAATATCTTAAAATAATCTATTCTGCTTTCAACTGTAGGCCAGCCCTTAAAGAGATATTCCCCATCAAATCTAGAATTAAACTGTCATGTTACCCACTCAATGGATGAAGATCCAATTGATAACTCTCAAAACCTAACTGTAAAGAGGAACTCATCCTCGATTGGGATAAGAACCACTCCCAATGCTGTTATGCTCCCATAAACCTGAAAGAACAAAATGAATCAAACAAATCAAAGGCCATCTGTCTCTTGCATCTCATAGACAGAGATAAAAAGTGAAGCTGAGCAAATTCAGACTTTCAATTATGTACACATTTTCATCTATGATGATAATTAACTACCTGAAGTATTCACTAACAGTTATGGTAAATGCTTACCCATTGACATTCTTTGACTTCAGGCTGCCTAAAATACACCAGCTCAGGAAGAAAGAGAAGTTATTTAGCCCGCCTTCCCTGGGAAAGCAGATTGGTTGACCCATCTTAACCTTCAAAGAGCAGATGGGCTATGAGGGGAGACTGTTCTTCTGTCATAAGGACACATATGATAGCAGAAGATTTGATGGGCTCTGCTGAGTCTGTCAAAACCACGTGTGAGACAGATAGGTGATGAGTTGTGATTAACAAGAAGTCTTGCTACTTCCTACATGCTACGAACCTTGTATTTCCTTTTTCACACAAATCTTGACCATGTTCAGGATTTGGAAAAGTGAATTCTGGAAATCTTCCCTTCCTCTTTAATATATAGATATTTACAACAAAGTGTTCAGACTGAATTTCTAAGGTGCAGACACCTTACCATAAAGCACAGCTTGTGTCCTTTTAGTCTTTGGAAAGGTAAAAATGGCAAAAATATGCACAAAATATGTGTTTGATTCAGTGGAGGTGGGAGATCCAGACGTGGCTTTCAAAACTTCAGATGAGTTGTAAAAATCTATTTGCTGTTTGTAAAATTGAATGGCATATTTCCAACAAGACAACTTAGGAAACAACACATGCATTCTTTAGGATAGGTGTGAACTTTCATCTATTGACTTTCTTGCTTCCTGCTCAAGGTAAAGAAGACCCAGAGATCTATGAACCCTACCCACAACAATGCCTGTTTCTTCTGATTTCAGAGAGAGGGAGAGGATGAGTCTCTGGTTGGCTTCTTTGTAGTTCTGTGGCCAGAAATCCTAGATATAAAAGCAGTTACCTTCCTTTTTTTTTTTTTTCTTTTTATAAAAAATTATCTAGGTTCTCCACCTTCTCTTAAAAGACTTTACATTCACAGTGCATGTTTTTTCCTGCTGTGCTCTGGAAAATAGGACCTACACAGCTGGGAAGACATTCAGTGCTTCTATCACAACAGACGAGCATTTTATATCTCTCTGTGCAGTATCCCTGGCTGAGTTTGGCTCTGAGGACAAGGGAGAGCTGGGAAACTGAAAGCAGCAAAGGAAAAGAAATGTCTGTCTACTCAACGAAGTGCTGCTCAAGCCCAAGGTGTCTCCTCCCTCTGGCAGTGATCCCTCCATTCTCCAGCTTTCAGATCAGTCCCTGGGCTGGACTACTTTCCAGAGGACTGGCAGTGTCTGTGTTTCTCCTTCCCTTAGAGTTTATTGTCATTTTACCCAGACCAAAAAGCAGTTCAGAAGGAAACAGACATTAAAGCTACAAGGTGGCTATTCCTAACTCTTGCTTTCTCAGCTGACACTTTAGTATCCCTCAGAGGAATCCTGGCAAGTCTAAGCATCCTATAGACTTGTCAGGTTTGGGTTGTACCTGTTTCATCCACTTCCAAATACAGTTGACTCTTACTGTTTTGAGAATGGCCTGGAGTCCAGCTCAGATTTTTGTTCTGCATTCGTGTAGGATAAATCACATTGTAATTGCTCACACTAATTCAATCCGTTAACTTACAGCATCAAAAAATAACCATATATCTAATCTGTGTGGAAAGGAACAGGCATAGTAACTTCAGTTTTGGCTAGTGTATGCTGAAAACCTCCCCAGCATTAATACATTTTAATGTAAAACAAGATGGTATGATATTTATCAGCACAGCTTCAGTGTCCAGCAAAAAGGTTGCTGGGATCCTTGCTCTACATATGCAACCATCATTTCACCCTGTCAAGTGGTATGGCTGGAGGAAAAGGAAATATAACAGCAGACAATCACCAAGAGAAATGTAAGGAAATAATTTGAGTTTGTTTTCTTTCCTATACTTTGCCAGACGGCTTTGGAATATGAGTGCCACTTCTCCTCTAAATAGAAACTAAGTTGTGTTTGTCTGCTGCGTTATTTCACTGTGCTCTCCGGTTTCCAGGCGAGTGGGTGAATGGCAGAAGGGAAACGAAGCACTTTCTGTATCACATATCTTCATGAACGTCATAGCTCATATGTGGAAGACCTGTTGCTCTAAGAGTATAAAAGGATCGTACAACTTTCAGTGACTCACAGTCCAATCTGTTCCTTTCTGCAGAGAAACAGCTTATAGAGCTATGGCCTCTCGTGGAATAAAGGACTGCTTCCTCCTACTGATACAGCATACTCCTAATTTTGAGACTTTTCCTCCTTTCTACTCAATTAACCAGTCAATGCTTCTGTTCCCATCTCTCCCCGTGGAAACTGAGGGTCACACCAAGTCCTCCACCAAGGTTCAGCAGAAGGAGGATTCAAATGGTGCATACACATAAGAAATTTTGTAGGACTTGCAAGGCAAGGCGGAGTTTGGTTGTCCATCACTGGAACAAACTGCTGATCAGAGACCTAAAGCACTCCAGTGTTGTGTTAAATTGCATGTGGCATGTGGGGGTGTAGCATTCAACGGTGACAGCTCTGCTTATCAATTCTGGCAGACATGGAGCATGGTCCTTCTGCTGCACTTACACTAAAGTTTTTATCATGCAAAATGAGACAGAAGATCATAAGACAAGCATCTCTTGACCTATGTGTCACTGGGGCTCCTTACGGGGTCTACTCTCCATGCTGCATCATGCCACCCTCTACCTCTCAGTCCATAGAGACACGTGACAAGAAAAAACACCTTTGGCTGTAATGAGGAACTCTCTCAAATGTAGGGTAGGAGCCATCTGACTGCCTGCCTGTGCTTCAGCAGGACTGTCACTTGTGTCTCTGGCCTTCCTCTCCAGGAGAAGCAATTGAATCAGTGCATCACTTCATGAAAGCAAAGATATGCTCTAGTTAATCACAGAGTCATAACGGTTGGAAGAGACCTCTAGATATTATCTAGTCCAACCTTCATGGTAAAGCAGGTCCACCTAGATCAGGTCACACAGGAATGCATCCAAGCGGGTTTTGAAAACCTCCAGAGAAGGAGGCTCCACTCATCCTCTGTTGTGGTTTGGCCCAACTAGTACAGAAGCACCATGGCAGTCTCTCGCTTGGTGGCCCCATTCATCCCACCCTCTTTAGGATGGCAGAGGCCCCAGCAAAATGGGAGTAAAAAGATAAGCAAGGTTGTTGTGGATTGAGACAAGGGCAGGGAGAGCTCGCTGTCAGTTATAGTTCTGGGCAAAACAGACTCCAGTGTTCAACTTAGAGAGGAAAGTAGGAAAGTTTATTCTACAAGAAACAGAATGGAATAAAAGCAAAAAAAGGGAATAGGATGATGAGAAAATTACAGACAGCACTCCCTCCCCCATCCCTCCTTTCTTCCCAGGCCCAGATCACTGCTTCCGATATCTCTACCTCCTCCCCTCACAACAGCTCAGGGGGGCAGGGAATGGGGGATGTGGTCAGTCTCTCACAGATGGGCTCTGCCGCTTCTCTCTTCTCAGAGGAGGAAGACTCCTTGAATTCCTCCTCTGCTCTGATACAAAGTCCCTTCCCTGGGACACAGTCCTTAACAAACTTCTCTGGTGTGGGTTGTTCCCAGCAACTGCAGCTTCTGCCGATACAGGGTCTCTCACACAGAATGCAGTCCTTGGTGAATATCTCTGGTGTGGATTCTTCCCCACAGTTGCAGTTTCTGCAGACACAAGGTCCCTCCTTTGGGACACAGCCTCTTCTGGGCATAATTTTAATGAGTTTCTTTGTTCTGGGTTCCTCCCCACAGCTGCAACTTCTGTGAAAATTGGGTCCCTTCCATGGGACACAGCCTCTTCCAGCCACAGTCACTGCCCTTGGCACAGGGCCTTTGATGAAGTCACTGTCCCAGCTCAGAGTTCCTAGCAAATTGAGTCACTGCCCCTGGCTTGGTGT
>WBNH01007363.1:3873-60081 GCA_013401255.1 Urocolius indicus
TGCCCTTGCGCCCCGGCACCCGCAGCGCCCCGGGACTGGGCGGCGGCGCCTCCCCCTGCGCCCGCGGGCGCGGGGCTCGCGGCGGTTCCTACCTCCGTGTCGTAGAGACGCAGGTCCAGGAAATAGGGGTTGAGTAGGGACTCGTTGCGGATCTGATCCATGGCCAGCTGCACGGCGGGCAGCACCCCCCGGCCGATCTTGCTCTTCTGGTCCTCCTCGGACTGGCTGAGCGGCATCAAGCCCATGATGGAGATCGGCGTGGTGGCGTTGGGGGGCAGCCCGGCCGCCCCTCGGGAGCTGCCCCGCTGCCAGCCCCAGCCCGGCGGCGCCCAGCCCAGGCACAGGAGCAGCAGCAGCATGGCAGGGTTGGAGGTGGCAGCGGCCGGTCTCCGCGTAGAGGGATGCATGCTGCTGGGGCGGGGGAGGGGGCGGACTNGAGAGGAGGGGGGGGGACGGACAGAGCGGCGGAGGGGAGCCGAGCCCCTCTCTCAGTCCGGGCGCATCCCCCGGCGGCAGGAACCCGGGCGGGAGGAATAGAGCCGCCTGTCTCTGCTTCCCCGGGAACCTCGAGGTCTCCTCTCTCTTCCCCCCCCCCTTCCTCTCCCCTGGCAATAATCCTTCTGGCAATGGCGCCTACTCCTTCCCAGGTCTGCCAGCTGCAATCACCAGGAGCAATAAATAAATAAATAACCCACCGCCACCACGCACACAGAGACACGCTCCCCAACACCCGCCTCCGCGCTCCCCGGCAGCGCAGCGAGGGAGCGGGACCTGCCTCTGCCTCCCCGGCGGCTCTGCCCGCTCCACGCTCCGCTCAGGGAGGGACAGCACCTCTCAGGCGCGGAGCGGGGGCCGAGCAGCCCTCGCTGAACACCTCCCTCCTTCCCCCCTCCTCCTCCTCCAAAAGGAGGGAAAAAAAAAAAAAAGAAACATTAATATAAGGGATGCTCCGGCAGAAAACGCCGAGGAGGAACAAGCCCCCACGGCTAGAGCCGGGGAGGCGGCGGAGGGGGAGCGGTGCGGAGCGGAGCCAGGGCGGGGGGGCTAGTGCCGCATTCCCCGGGAGCCGGGGCAGGCCCCGCCGCGGACGGGAGGTGCCGCCTGCGCCCGTCCTTCGGCGCCGAGCTTCCCTCGGGACACTAGCGCCCGGTGCCCGAGGGCCGGGCACCTTTGCCAGGTGTGGGCCGCAGTCGCGGGAGGCCCCCGCGCGCGCACGCGGGCGCGCGCACACACACACGCGCACCCCCGCGCGCCCCCGGACCCCGCTCACACGCGCTGCCCCGAGCGGGCTCCGCGCGCGCTCCCCGCCACAGCCGGCCTTTCCCCGCGCGCGCACCTCGGGCGGCGCGAGAGCGCGCTCCCGCCCGGGCCGCGGGAACTCTGCGGCGCGCGGAGGTCCCGCGTTTTGCGAGAGCAGAAGCCGGGGGGGGCGGGAGGCGGTGGGGGGGAGTTGAAGTGTTTCGTTTTCGCCGAAGAACTGCCGGTCCTCCGGAGCCGGGGCACTGCCCGTGGCTACAAAGCGAACTGGGGCTGCAGCAGGATGCCCGCGAGTGCTGGCACAACTCCTGCGCATCGTTCTCCCCGAGTCGCTCACAGCAAACCTTTGAAGATTAACCTCACGCATCCAATCTGTATCGCAGACGCGGCGGTGGCACCGTGGAAAGAATGAAAGAATCTTTATAGATTAATAAATCCCAAGATCATCATGATCTGACCTTGGGCTGAAAAAGTGATCTTGTAACGCTCACAGCTTTACTGTCTTTTCCTCGGAATGACATCCAGCAGTGCTGACTTCAAGACATCTGTAATGAAGAGTCCACCATATATCTTGATAAATCATTTTGTTCATTAATTAGTTTTCTAAACGATCTATCTCACATTCAGTAAGAATTTGGCTTATTCCAGCTTCCAGACGCTGGCTTTCCTCATGCCTTTCTCAGTATAAGGCAACGTAGTATTGGTCATCTTCTCCCAGGCACGTGGGCTAAGGTCAATCACTGCATTTTGCTGTTGCCCTCACCTCAAGAATCATTCCTGGAGGCACTTCCAAGGCCCCTATCCTTTACGTGTGAATTTGGCCATTCTGACAGTGCAACCTGTCGGCACGAGGCCACCAGCAGCAACTTCAGTAACCATCCATGGTCCAGGCAGGTTGAGAGAGCTAATCCCTACAGGCAAACCAGCCAGGTCGTTATCCATGTGGGGCTGCCTTTCTGTTAAATAACCTATACCATGTTTTGGATCTGCACTGCCTTAAAGCATGACCTTAAATCATGACCTACCTCTTTGCTCCTGTGCATCTGACCTTGCATGAGGATATACGAAACTATGTGCTTTATTTGTGTGTGACCTGTCCAGCAGTTTGTCATCTGCAGACTTCTCAGTAACTTGTTTTCCTTCAGCAAACTGATTATCATGACACCAAGAATAGATCTTCCTAGGATGCCAACAGGAATAGATGCCATATTGATTTTGTATAATGTTATTTTTAATCAGAATTTCATATGCTAAATGATGTTTCACCATTCTCAACCTGATCTGCAACAGATACCAAGTTTGTCAAAATCTGTTTCACAGAAAATCATTCCTCACTGCTTGTATCCTGCATCACTGTGATTTTCTCCAATACTTGGCTACCAGGACTACAGCTACTTATCACTTTACAATATTGGCACTGTATTAACACATGTACTCACGCTGTCTCTGGAATGTCATCAGCTTTCTAAGCTTTTTCCTTTTTTTAAACAATTTCCAGTTTTTGAGAACTCAGTCTTTCTCAAAGAAGGCTTGAGTCCAAGTTATGTGGTACAACAGAATTAATACCTTGAACATTATTAGCAATGGCTTGACATTCTTCCTTGTTGCTGATGTGGCAGCAAACATACCTTTGTTGTTTTACGAATCACATGCACCCCCTTGCTTCTTTCCAAACACAGCTTGGAGTCATTGCAGAGCTCCATTTTGGCATGAAGCTGGAGGCTTGCCCACAGGCGGGAGGCAGAGCCCCGTGCTAGCGATGCCCACACAGTGCACTGGGAAGCCAGACGCTGGGGAGGTGGGTCAAAGACACACACCTTAGAAGTGCTACGTCACAGAGCTAACGCCTGGCATGGAGTACAAAAACAATTCCAAAAGCAGCCCAGGAAACTAAGATTTCTCCCTATTTGCCTAGAAAGCTAAGGTTGACTTTTCAGAGGTAGTCTCTGACAATACCTTCCTAATTTTTGGGGCATGCGTTAGGAGAGCCTTTCTATGCATCATTCTGTGCGTAACGGGAAGCCTGGGGTGATAGTTCCTCTGTATATGCATTTCTGGTTTGAAGTTTATGGTTTATGGTTTGAGTTCATTTTGGTCAAATGAATTCTAGGTCCCATGCCTGAACTGCGTAAGTCTGGGATCTGGCTGGTCATCCTTTAAACCAAGCAAAGCTACACTTCAAATTACGGTAATTAATCATATGGTGCTTCTGAACTTAATAGTTTTGCCACTGTATTCCCTGTTGGTAAAACAGGGGTGCTTGTCCTTTATGGTCATACTGTGAAGACAGACTAATAAATACTTGGGAAGCAGTAAGACACTGTGACATCCAAGTTCCATATAAGAAACCTAAGAAAATTATCCTTTGTTTTTCAGGCTAGGGATTTACTATGGGGAAGTAAATAAGGCCATATATTGAACAATGAGGATTAGGCAAAGTAAGCCTTTCAAAATCCTTCCTGTTATACTCAGTGATGCATGAAAAAGACAGTTTCCACATCTCTTGTTAAAAAAAAAACCAGGGAAGATAATGCAAGAAAATAACATAGTTAATGACAATAGTGTAACTGAGGCACTGAGGCTAAATTTAGATTCAAAGTTTTATTTCTGACACTTTGAAGTATTTCCTTTGCAATCCTATAAAACCCTTTCCTGTTGTACACACACAAGTTTTTAACGTGATGTATACACATTTTGTAAACCCAGCTTCTTTCCAGTTCTCAGCAATGACAAATTTCTTCTTTCGTAGCTGCTATCATTTGTTTATGCAAACAGATGCCCAGGTAACAGCTCATTTTAAATAAAAGGATGCCTAAAGGAGAATTGTACTAAATTGCTTATTACAGATTGTGTCAGACACAGCCACCTGCCCAGCTGCTTTTTTTTTTTTTTTTGTATTTCTTTAGAAATCCCCAGAATATTTTGCTACCATGAAATCGGCAAAGTACATCCCCTAGGATAAAATCCTCTGAAGTGGCATACATCCTTTATCTGATACAAAAAAAAAAAGCTTTCTATTCTTATTTGGTGGTCTACAGCAGACATCCTCTATCTGTTTGTTCTTTGTTGGCTAAAATACCAGTTCAGAAGAACTGGAAACCCTTTTCGCTTTACTCAAAAATCAAATGTCGCTTTCTTCCTGGCTACTGTTACCCAGTCACTCAGCGTACCTATCATGTGAATCCTTCACTGTATGTCAGTAAAAACATTTGTGTCAAATATCTTCCTGCTAATGATCATATCCAATTTCTCACAATTGCTACTAACTCTGCGTATGCCCAGCTAACATTTTCATTCTTTCTTTGTGATTTATATTCACTTGTCACAGAGTACTCCATTCATGAATTTTAGGTCTAAGTATCTGTACTGGTATGAACGCCTTTGACCACTTTTTCTTTAGCTGCAAGCTTCAAAGTACAGATAAGTCCAAGAAATCCATAAAGCAGATTTTTCCCTTACCACCAAGAAAGAAATTGCATCTGCTGCAAGTTCCCTCCCACTCTGAGAGATGGTCTGATGCTACACAAACATATCACATTACGTATCAGGCCAGTAGCTCACTTCCTGCATCTTCCATCTTCTTGCTTTTGGAGTTAAGAGAAGCCACTGAGAAGGTCCTGCCCTCTTTTTATGTGCACCCTCATTTGGAAATCCTGGAAGCCTCTGAAAGTATGTCATCTACAGCCATGTCATTCCTGTCAGCACTGACTAGGACTGGTCCAAACAAGCTTTGTCTATTCCTACAAATATCAGTGAGTAATGGATTGAAAAAAAAAGACTGAAAACTGCCAATCCAGACGTAGTAATTTCAGTACTGCATATACATAATTGTTTTCCTCTGTTAATGGGAAGTGTAAGAATACTGCAATGCTCCCACTGAAACACAGCTCCTCCTGTTACAGTGAACCGCTAGCACCCCGACAAAATGGAGGGACAGGTCCGCTATGCCTCTCTCTCCTCCCTCTCAAGGGCCTTCCCACCCACCTCAGCTTAGTTGTTAGCGGAGTCAAAATTTTCTCTGTTACAAGCCTACACAGCATTCTCAAGCTGACCCACAGCTGCAAGGGTACGTACACAATGGCACGATCTTAACCCTATAGTCTCTCTATAGACATCCTGCTTGCTATGTCCTTATACCAGAACAAAGCTCAACTTCAAATTAGTCTCCCCATCTGAAAGCTTTAAGAGAGTCAAATGAAATTAAAAGACTATCACATTTTGAATTACCAGCCCACCAGCATCACTGTGCAAGTGCCTGTGTTTTCATCCATAGGGAAAAGGCTCACAATCCCATCAGTCCCGCTGCTAGCGACTGACATGAATTTCCCCTTCCAGCAAATCTTATCACTTCCTAGAAATAAAACAAGAACTGAACACAGTTCTGAGTCTCTGTTTCAGCACAGTTAGCAAGAAATTCCGCTTCCACTTCATGTTGACTGATGAATATACAATGACTCTTGTTCCTAGGTGTTTGTGCGAGCTGTAACAATCCCTCATACAAAGGTTCGCTCAAGACTGCATGTACAGAGAGGTCTTAGTGGTTTGTTTCTTAGAAGGAAGGTGAAAATCCAGTGAAAGTTCTAGTCTATGTCAAAGATCCACAATGTATTAACAAGAGAATGGTGGAAGACAAAAAGGAAAAAAAAAAAGCAGCAAATATTTACCTGATGAGTTCAAAGAAATATGATAAAGAATTGTGCACCAGACTGCAAACTGGATCACATGTTTTGTTTTATTTTTAAGACTAAGAAAAAAGTGGGTTTTTAATGAAATTTTTAAAAGATCTCTAAAAATAAATCGGCAAGTTCGTTCAGTACTCACAACCCCACATCCTCATTTTGGGAATAATATAGTCAGGCAAATTATTAAAGACTCCTTGCATATTGCTGTTCCTCTCACAAGGTGTATTCAGCACAGGATATGGACAATTGAGAAAACATGTTGCATGTTTCAGTTTTCTGAAATACTTCTCCTGGCTTAATCTTTTGTGCCTCAACCACACCAGATATGCCCCATACCTAAGTACATCCAAGGACATGACACAAGATGAAGGGAAGGAACCCAGAAGAACACAGACTCACACCGATCCAGTATAATGCCCAAAAAAAAAGGGCAGTGAACATGGGAGAGGTGGTACCTGCAGCTAGGCAATGCAGACCAAAATCCATTTGGAAGATAGATTTCTTCATCTGTAGCTTAGAATTTTATATGGTGCACTGTGCACTGGGATGATACCTTCTTCAGACAATTTGCATATATTTTACAAATGTCCTTGGTTGTTTTGAAGAAAGTGATGCTAAAAATGGAAGAAAGACCCTTGAGATTTCCCAGTTTACGCTGCCCGTACCCCATTATCTTAGTCTAAGGTCTATAAATCTATAAACTGGAGTTGCAAGTTTGGGGTTTATGAGTGCTTCATGTAGTTTAGTGGCAAAAGGGAAAAGAAACATGGCTCTAAGGATAAAAGGAAGACGAACAATGAAGAAAGGGGGAACCTACTGGTTCTTGATTTGGACCATGTGGCAAGCGTTCCTCTCTCTTTTTACAGACAGCCCTAGGAGGCCAAAACCAAATGAAGTATTGATTTGTGATTGAAGTTCTGCTTTTTTTTTTTTTTTTTTTTTTCCATTTCTGTGAGGCATCCAGACCCTTCTTTGCTGAGGAGATGCCAAAAGTCCACAGTCCATTCCTCAGCAGGTTGCTTTGACCTCCTACAAAAGGAAGTTTGAAGATGCACATTGTGACTGAGATGGTTGATGGAGTTCTTCACCCTCCAAACCTGAAACTAACGTTAATGCAATTCCAGTAAGTTGAGAAGAAGAAAAGAATATCAAGGAGGCAAATAAAGGTAAGTAGATGAACTGAAAGGCCAATGTAAGGGGTGCAGGCTGGTGACATTGCTACGTTCAGTTTCTGCATCTGAACTCACAGAAATGTGTTTGCCTAACAAACGTTTAACCCAGCTTTGCTGGTATATGCTCACCTGCATGTAACTAGAAGCCCAAAATGTTTATACTTCCCTCCAAACAAGCACAGTGTGGGAAGACATACAGAAAATATTTTCCAATTACTAAATGTCACCTGCATACCACCACCTGATGATGAAATCGTGAAGTCCCAAAACTAAGAAAACCTCATTGACCATGAAGGTCTACAACTGTAGTAGCTCAGCTCTCTTGCTTGCTAATGCAACTCAATCAACAGTCAAGAAGGCAAGGCAGAAATGAATAGAAAATCCTTGCTGTGTGGCTGGAGCTCTCATAGTTCTCGTATGTGGCCACCTCATTTTGATTCGTAGCTCCACAAAGTACACACCATTGCTGCTTAGCAGGTGAACAGAATCACTACTGAGTTCCTGGAAAGAGAATTTGAGAGACCAGGAAATAAAACTCTTTTCTCCCAAGTGCTGCAGAGTTCAGAACCTAAGAGACCAGAAAAAATGATTAAAAGAAAACCGATGACCATAAGGAAAATAAAACCAAACCCAACTTGTAAAGACAGTTCCCATTCTACAGAATCACACAATATTTTATTAATTATAACATCAATTTCATCAGTCCAGCCCACAGACAGACAAAACTTGCAAGGTGCTGACAAAAACGTTCTGTCTACATGGGTTTAAAAAGACCTTGGGAGAACCTACATATGCATCTCCTACAGGGAGAAACCCTCCCCCAACACCCTAATCATATAAATAGGCATGCCAAAATGGCATAAGCTTATGAGGATTCAAAGAAGGGGCTGTAAATTTTTTATAGAAGTCATGAACAAAAGCAAATAATGCAATACATCCAAAACTAATCCAAACAGATGCCAAAGCTTCTGAAGGGAAAAAGGTTGACATTTTCATGTTTCTACAAATAAATATCCTTTCATCTGACATAGGAAGAAACTTTCCTTACCTGCTGAAACCCTTTTATTAATCAGCATGTATTTATTAATACATTGCTATACACGTTACTTGTCTGACAGGGTATGGCTGACTCCACATACCATGGCAGAAGACGTCTTGTACCACTGCAACATTAAACCTCACGTTTTCTGTAGGACCATATGTGTAGACATGGCTAACTTATCAGAAAAGGGCTTCCCAGACAAAATGCGAGTTATAGCCGAAAGGCAATTCTTTTTTGTATTAATACCAGCTGCCTATCAGATCAATTAGTTGCAAACCCATCTTCGTTCATATTATCACTTTTTTTTTTGTAAGCCATTACAATTTCATGAAAGATACAATTTCTTAGATTCATTTTCCCTAACTTTAATTTTGAAATTTGCCACAAGGATCATTGCTAAGTCTGATCTTGTAAGTAATATGCATGTTGAAAATCCACTTGACGTTAAAAGTTGTGCAATGTGGGACACAGCTGCAGAACTAGATCCATGAGAACCTAAATAGCTTCTCCCAGAGCATCACCTTGAAACATTGTTGCCTTATTTGTTTAAGAAAGATGAGAACATCCCTATTTTACTCCAAAACCAGACTTAAGCATGATTAGACACTTGTCAAGTGCCATAAGCATCTAAAATTGTCACAACATTTAATGGATGGTTTGTATTGTCTGTCAAGCACGTGCAATCTGTATGCATCTAGATTGTTATTTGTGCAAAAACATGCAGACCTGCTCTGCCTTCATGTGCAAATCCACACTGTCTTCAGAGAGGGTTCTGGGGTAGTCACTTAGGTAGTCACAATCCGGCCTACACTTACCTTCTCAGTATTTAAAAGACAAGAGAAATTATTAACCACTACCTGTTAAAAGACCCCACTGAAGAATGTTTTAGTATAAAAATAAACATTTTAAGTTACTGGCAGATAACATTAGTGCAATTATTTTGACTGCCTTACTTTCACATGGGAGATTAAAAAAATAAATTGTCACTTGTGAAAAGAACCTAAGACACTTCAGAAGCAGTTATGTAGCTGCCAATAAAGAGAAAAGGAGCATTTTCTGTGGCATGATATAACCACTGCACTTAGTTTATGTAGCTCTCAATGCTTAGTGCCTTTCAATGCTCCAGAAAACAAAATCCAAACTTGTAAACTAATTACAGTTCTTTCCATACAAAAATATATCACTTCTGTGATTATCCAAAGGCTGAAAAACTGCTGACTAGAAGGAGCACATTTTCATATTCAGCTCTGTCCTAGATGACCTCTGGATCAACTTCTTTCTTTGAAGAACCATTTTTGGTAGTCCGAGTTGGCACACGGTCGTAACAATGGTGCTGGGTTACCATTGTAAGCATTTGACTCGGCTTGTACGCACTTCTGCGTTTGTGGATGAAACAAGGTGCCATCCTACGAAAGACAGAAACAGCTTTTGCTTTTCAGCTCTTAAAAATTACAGGCATACCACTCTGTTTTAAAAGCAACAGAAGACACTTGTAAGAAATAAATATCACACACATCCTTCTCACAGGGCCACGCAGTGAAGCTAAGATGCCTAATTTCATCGCTTTAGAGTGACCTAAGCATGTAAAAGGTGTGCTAAGTTAATTCACTATTGTTGCCTTTTGTTACTGCGCCAGAATATGGGCAGAGAAAACTAAAGCCAAGTACAGGCATTACTCAAATTCACCAACTTACTGCACATCTTGCAAATGCTGTTAGTTAAGCATATATATTGGATATACTTCCTAGCAAAAATAATTCTTCCTCTTTCTTCACAGGGTATATTTTTAGTGGAAAAGGCAAAAAATATTCAAGTGAGTCCCTTGTCTGCAGATACATGTGGATTTAGCTTGCTTGCTGGAGGACAGCACAGCTGCCTCAGAGATGAAAGGTCTGACAGGTCTCCACAGTCAGATTCCCTAAAGACCACAGTTTGAGGCCTCAGGCTCTCCTTTTAAGGGAGTCTCTCTAAGAACATTTCATCTCCAGTTTGCGTTGCTTGTTCCAGGCGCACTGTCAACTAGGATAGCAAGCTGTGAAAAGAAAGCGTAGCCAGCTGTGGAGAACTGCCCTGCTCCGAGACCATTCCTTTGGCCCAGGTGACATTCCCACACGTAACTATTTCCAAAGCCTCTGAGGGGCTTCAGAGAAAAATGCCAACACTTTGTTTCTGAGCATAACCTGACTCCTTTGAAAGTCTGCTCCTTCCATCATCAGGAGCGTTGTGCTAATTGCGCCTCAAGCTGCAGCTCCTGATGTCCAGTCGTGTGTGCTTGCTCATGGGCTTGCTGGCAGACTTGGCTGCTGAACGACTTTCCCTCTTCCATCATGATAATTCAAATTTTTGAGTGGACTAATCAATATCTGCCTCACTTGTTTTTGACTCAGTGCCCATAACAACTTAATTCTTGCCAGGCTGCTGGGAAGGCTGTGCAAATCTTTGCTCATGCTATATCTATAAGGACAGCTTTTCCAGCGTCTGACACTTCTCTGCACAAAGCAAGAGAAATGTGGTACTGACACCTCACTTGCCTTGAAAGGTGGGGGGACTGGTGATTTTAATTTAAGGAAACAGAAGAAGAAAAACTGGAGCAGGGAAGCAGGCTCAAACCACACACAAGCACAGAGCAATCATGAGAAGGAAAGATTTAAAGTAATTCCTAAAGTTTCAGATGCTAAAAGTTAATGGTTAGGGATTCAGTGGAAACAGAGGAAACAAAACTGTGTTGGAATTCAGTGGAAAAAGAGAAAACAAAACAGTGTTTTCTCAATTATTTCCTGAAATGACTGTGAGTCATCTTAGGGAGTAATACATATGACCTTGAAAAAATTTGTTAAAAGTCAGCATTAAAAATTGCAACATCATTTATAAAGTGAGCCTTTTAAATATTTTGTTTTATTTGGTAATATCATCGAGTTTCAATCTGGATTGGATTCAGTGAATGGAGAGAAGTTTTCATATTTTTTCTTTAGAATTTACCCTGTCACCTATCACTGGTGGTAGTATCCAAGCATGGAATTTGTCAGCTGTGGAGCAAACCTGGAGAGTTCAGAGGCATGATGCAGACACATTATGTAAATATACCATTTTGATATATTATGTGACCTTTTCCCTTAGCCAAATAATAACACTCCAGAACTTGACCAAGGCTATCGTTTTTCAAGTTATTTTCTCTCAGGCATCCAGGAGCCCCTTCAGAGATGAAAAACTGCTCAACACAAGGTTTTCTAAGATCATATATTATGTTTATGAAAAATTCTCCATGCTTCCCAGTATTTCTCCCCTTTGGGAGTAGGCATTAAGGTTGAAGAGGAGAGGTACAGATTTGCTGAATCCCCACAGCCTATGAGATACATCCTGTGTAGGGGCAGGAGTAGGGTGGAAGGTATGTTTTGATGGTACATCAAATTACGCAACCGCACCGTCCACTGCAGAAAAGCTCAGGGAGCACTTCTGGTGCTCGTGGTGGGGGTCAAGAGAGATAGTTTGCATAGGAGAAGAAGCAGCTACTCAAAAGCAGGGAAGAGTGTTAACGGTGGTATGTGAATAATCAGGGATATATGGTGATATAAATACTGGGAAATAGAAGAAATCAATGGAAGGAGAGTGGAAATAGGCCAGCTGTGAGACTGTCTAGAGAAGGGGCACATGGAGGCACCTCAGCTTCTCAGAAGAAGACAATAGGGATGAGATGTGAAAAAGAACTGAGCAGCCTGCAGAAAGCACTAAATATAGACAGAGCAAAGAGAGACCTCTGACAACCTTCCCAGCTCCTCCAAGGTTTAGGAGAGCGCTTTCCTTCCTCTACTCTTCCTGTTCTTTATGATTGGCATACTCCACCTGTGTGCTGCTGCAACCCTGCTTCTATGTTCAGATATTAAAAGCCAAGACCACATATTTCTCCCCAAGACCTACGCCAATGCTGTGGCCTGTATGATGTGTAGACCGCAAGATAAAAAAATAAAAACTCAAAAATCTTCCTTCCACTCACCCACACCCAAAGAAACCTCAAACCCAAAACCAAGCAGACACACTTACCTCTCTCAAAACAAACTTCTGGTTTTCAGGAACACTGTGGACATTTTCTTGACACAGGTACATTGTCAAGTAGTCAGTCCTCGAGTCAACTGCTGCACAGACTTCTGGCTGCCGGGTGTTGTAACGTATTTCATTATGAGACGTGTACTCGAAAAACTGCAAAGCCAAAGAGAAGAAACAAAGGACAACAATCATTTCATGTGTACACAAGAAAGTATTTATAAAGAAGGATATGCTAAGATATTGTAATTAAATTCACATATTAAAGTTGTTTAATTTGGAGGGAAATTCTGCCAAAAGCATTCAAGAAGCCTTAACTTCTGCTTTTTGCTTACTATTTTACAGAAAATCAATTTCACCACAGCACTGCTTTATTCCGGTAGCACTTAAAATGCATGACATGATGAATAGAAGCTCTGGAAAACAGATGTTCCAGCATTAAAGAACTTTCAAAATTTGTCTGTAATATTCCACTTTCACATTCTAGATCACCCTTGAAAGTAGGATGGAAAGCCTGACGTTTTGCCTTCTTAATTCGGTTGTCGCAAAGCAATGTTACTTTTAATTAAGGAGTTGCTCACTGCATAGTTCAAATGCAGTTTGGTCAAGGTTCATTTCCAGTTACAAAGTACTCAGGGTTTTATTATATAACATTTAAAGATATTATTTGAAGCAAATTACCTGCACTGCTTTTAATCACCAACTAAACTTTCTTAAAGACTATTTACTGTCTTTGCTTGTTGCACAATATTCTACAGAGGTGGATGTGCTCTAAAAATCTTGGCTTCTGTAGCAATTACTGTTGAAGACTTCCTTGAAATTTTTATATTTATCATGGACAACTGCCAATTTTTTTTTACTTCATTAAGGAGAGGCAGAGTTTCAGAGTTGTTTGTATTTAGCACACTTGTAAATAATTTAGATGACTATAGTGCACAGATGCGTGTTTATATCCGATTTAGGTTATTCTCAGTGGAGTAGAGGAGAGCTTTATACACATCAGAAAATTGCTTGCTACCAATAGCATAGCTGCATTAGTGGAAACCAATAAACAGATAAGAGAGAGGAGAAGTCCTCTTTTGTTTTGTTTCACCCCTGCAGAAAGAGACTACAAGGCCCTAAGATGGGGGGCTCTACCGGTTCAGAAATGTCATATAAACTTAAACTTACCACAAAACCATTCTTAACAACCATCAAGGGTAGTTAACCTTCAAAGGAGAAACTGGAAAGCGAGTTTTAGTGTAAACAGGACCACGTGATTAAAAGTCTGCAGTCACTCACTTCCAGGTATAAAAGCTCTGACCTGGACTATGCTGTTGATACTTGTTTAATGAAATCTGCACCTCGTTTTATAACAATCAGGAATTTCTCTGCCAATGTGGCTGTTGCAGCCATACAAAGACCAGTGCTGCTCACTGTATCAGCTTGCAGAGCTTCATGGATATTTTTTTTCAGCAGTGGAACATAAGAAGTTCCAAAGAAATACAAGGAAGAATTTCTTTGCTGTGTGAGCACTGAAACAGGCTGCCCAGATGGGTTGTGGAGTCTCCTTTTCTGGGGATATTCAAAATCCACCTGGACAAGTTCCTGTGTGACCTACTCTAGGTGGTCCTGCTCTGGCAGGATGTTGGACTAGATGATCTCTCAAGGTCCCCTCCAACCCTGAAGATTCTGTGATTCTGTGACTGATGCAAGTGACCGACATCCCAGAATCAACCTACTTGCCACCAGTCAGTTGTGATAATCTACAAAGAGAGATGAGACTTTCGAGAAAGTAACTTCAAGTGTGAAGTCTAGTTGCTGATGTAACACCCAGGAGACTCTGATTTCATTTTGAAACCTATTGGTAAGACCTGGTCTGTGATGTAGGCTGCACTGCCTTTACAACATCTACTTTACACCAGAAATGTCTCATCATCAAAAAAACTAAACTGTGATAATATTGACCCATTATTATTAATAATAGTACTATCATTATCATAATTATTACCATTGTTACCATTATTAGGTACTAGGAAGTTCCTGGACTTCAGGCTTTGGTTCCCAGGCTCAGTATCCGATCGGCCTGTTACTTCATGGAAAGCCTGTTACTTCAGGCACCACAGCGAGGCATAAGGGCACTCATTTTAAGGCTATGACTCATGAATAAAGAAAAACCTTCACTCCTGCTTGTTTATGTCTGGGTGGACACTTTTTTCACAGCTGCCACTTCTACAAGGCCACATTTAGAGCCTTTCTCATTAGCAGATTTATAAGACAGAATAACTCTTCTTAGCAATTAGTATTATCAGTGAAAGCCTGCAAACTGTTGATTGTAGCAGGTGCGACAAGAGTAGATGGAGCAGCTACTAGGCCAGACCACTCCGTACTACTGACAACTTTCATGCAAGGCCTGTCGAGGTCTCGCAGCAGATTTTAGAGAAGAGCTAGCAAAATGGTTAATTTCTGGATAACGTTAAGGACTGGGGCTATAGTATCAGCAACCAAGCACTCTCACCTCCTTACTCAATAAGCATTATACAGTTCTTTACCCTGAACTGCTTCAAATGGAGTAAACACTTGAGGCTTCAGACTTTTTCAGGCTCTGGTAATACATGAGAAAAATCTGTTCCTCCTCTAAAGGTGAAGTGTTTTTTAGTGCTCTTTAGTGCACATTGGGTTCTGTAGGCAGAAAAGGAAGCATTTTCAAACTAATCCATGGTCCATTAACTAGTAGCCTTACTGCTTTTCTTTCCTTCAGAGAACCAGTAGATTCCCTTAAGTGCTATGGGGAAACTTGATGAGGCATTTTACCCAGTGCCTCCATCTTCTGGGCAATCTATGGGATATGCCTCAGCTGCATTAGTGCTCTGTGGTACCACAGATGGAGGCAGACTCTGGCTACCTCACCAGACCCTGAAACACACTCTCTTTTCTCTCCATGCACGGCTGCCACTCTTCTGCACACAGGAAGCTTGCGGTTGATGGGGAAAACCAGCAGAGAGGTCAGATAACCCTTTAACCCAAGAGCTTTGTCTGCCTCTATTTGCCTCAAATCTATCAGCTGCAAGAGGGAATATTGAGTGGAGGAAGGGCACTGTCAACCAAAGGAGGCTGCTCAGTGGTTTCCCATCCTCTTAACCACATCAGGTCCGTTTCCTGCCATCACACACAGGTGCCCCCTGTACTGCTTCCCAGTATTTTCTGCCTCTCTTCCTATACACTGAGCTCCAATCACTGCAGTTGTATCCTCATCCTCTTGCCATAATGAACATGCTAGCTTTAAACCATACAGAGTTTGCATTCTTACTGCTTACACAAAAGCAACTCAGAAGGACTGAAGGGAACTTGCTCACTTTCGCCACGAATTCAAGGAAAAACATCAACAAATTATGAGAAAATTCACTTTTCTGAAAGTGGTTTTACTTACTGAGACATAAAATGAGAGCAGGTGCTGGACTTTATTTATAATCGAGAGCACAGAGCTCTCTCCTCTCGGCACAGCGCACACAGATATTCAGAGGTCACTTTAAGTGGAGAATTGCTTCCAGTGAAAAGAGCTTTTGCAGTCATCCCCTACATAAACAGCCACCTGCCACTAGCATATCATGCCAGAGGATGGGTGTACTGAAGTGTAAGACACATATGGCTGATCAAGTTAACCTTCATTAATGCTAAATCCTACCAAGTTGTTTTCGGAGAATAACATTATTGAGCTGTACTCTGGAGAATAAACTTTGATATCCTTAGCATGCTTTTGGATTATCCCTTAATATTTACAATGGTAAGGGTTGGAAGGGACCTTTAGAGATCATCTAGTTCAAATCCCTGCAGAAGCAGGTCAACCGAGATCAGGTCACACAGGAACATGTCCAGGCGGGTCCTGAAGACCTCCAAGGACGGAGATTCCACACCCTCACTGGGCAGCCTGTGCAAGGGCTCCCTCACTCTCACAGTGAAATAGTTTTTTCTTATATTTAAGTGGAACTTTTTGTGTTCCGCCTTCATCCCATTACCCCTTGTCCTGTTGCTAGTTACGATAGAAAAATGGATGCTTCAACTTCCTGACACCCACTCTTTAGATATTTGTAAATATTACTAAAATCTCCCTTCAGTCTCCTCTTTTCTAGACTAAACAGCCCCAGTTCCCACAGCCTTTCCTTGTATGAAAGATGTTCCAGTCCCCTGATCATCTTTCATGCAATGAGACAGTGTGACCATGCAGCAGTGAGTACTATTTGAGGAGGAAATTGATGAATGGTGGAACAAACTCTGCAAATGGAGGAAGAGATGAGAAGACTAGAAGATTAAAAACAGGAGCTAGCCAGGGAAGAAGAAAGGCATGTGACAAGGTGCAAAACGTGACCTGGTATGTGTAGTAACTTTTGGGAGGAATAAGTAAGTGGAAAGGAAGCAAGAGCGTTACGGAGACTAACAGCCAGACAGCATGGAAAAGAAAGTGTTAAAACAGCATGGAGTGGAGAAACTGGAGCTGCCTGTGACATGTGGTGCAGGACAGGGGACTGTAGCAAAGCTTTCTAATGAGGGTTTGCTGCTGAAGCTGTATATAGGTAATGAGAGCAGACTGGAGGAGAGCAGGCAGAAAAGCTTGGGATTAGGATGACAGATTCCTTTCTAGGGACAAATCAGAAGCTAAGGGCTGCCTGTTGTCAGCAAACATCTATAAAACTCAGTGGTAAAGTGTCTTGCTCTCTTTAGCATTTATGTAACTACAAGATGACCAACCTTAATACCATCAGCTCCATCACCTGACAGAGGTGAACGTGCATGTGGGAGATTTGATTGTTTTGGCCCGACCACAGTCATCTGCCAACTGAGCTATGGAATTCACACTGCCAGAAGCAGCCTGTTACCTTTTAAGAACAACTGTCAAAAGGGCACAGGGAAAGGAAGAAAATAGAGAGAAATATCCAGCTGGTAGGTTTTACAGCTATTTGTAAGCCAAAAAAAGGAGGTGCAAGTTCAGCAATTCTGATTTTTGTTTCCCATCTCACTTGTGCTTTTATGACTTGTCTTATTTTAGCTTCTCTCTCTTTCCTCACCTGCAGCTCTTCCCGCTGTCCACTTCTTATCTTGCAACTACTACCTGTTAGCCCTACTCATGTCCCCATTTGCCAAACGGTATCTCTGCTCCCACACTCCGTTCCCCTGCCCCTTTCCACCAAAGGAGACTCCAGTGATTCTGCACCCTCCCTGTAGCTGCTAAGTACTCCTTCCTCTGGCACACGTGCCCCATCCTCATCTGTTGTCTTACCTATCACAAACTTCCTTCTGCCTTCTGTCACCTTGTCCCACTTTCCCTGGCTGCTGCCAGCCCTCCTGCGCCTCAATGCCCATTTAACTAATACTAGTTTTGCCCCTTTCCTGTGTTGGGCCTTTCCTCCTCAAGCTCTGCAATTCACTCGTGCCACCTAGTCAGTTCTGCGCCGGGTTCCTGTAGCAGCGGGGCAGCTTTCCTCTCCCTCCCTCCAGGTGCCAGCAGAGGGAGCGCTGATTGCGCGGCTCCCGCAGCATCCCGGTCCCGCAGCGTCCCAGGATCTCACCCCTGGCCTCAGGGACACGGGTGCTGCGCACAGGTATGTGATGTGGTACCTCTGGAGCCAAGTCAGACAACTTTTCAGTGCTAGATAAACACAGGATAACTGAGAAAATGTCACCTCACAACAATTTACCTCTGAACCATACTTGTGCTTTCACCTTTTATCCTATGTCTTTATTTTTTCTGTGTGGAAGAGATGTAATTGAAATAAACTGCCCCCTCCAAAATACAAAAAGATTGAACCACTCTCCACTATAATCTGTAATACAAGAGGAAAGAAAAAAAAAATCTAAATGCCTTTTACATGTGAGCACATAATACATAAAATACTTCTTAAGCTACAAAACTGATTAACTCTTCTTCATAATGAAATGTCTTCACTAGGTGATTTGATTATTAACTTATCTTTTATATAGAAGCATGCCTAACTTGGCCATGGTGCTGAACCCAGGGGTGGCATACATCTGTCGGTACCTTTGGCTTTCATGACACAAGAACTATCTCCTACCCTCTCCTATATCTTGGTCTCTAAGACAGAAACATTAAGAAAACTAAGACATAAACTAATAAATAATACTAAATAATAATTCTAACACTTAAGGCAATGAACTTGCTGTAACAGAACAAATCTGCTTCAAGATCTGATGCACAGTGCCGAGGCTGTTCTTTGTTTTCCATTTCTCATTTAAAACACAATTCATATTAGAAGCTTTCTCCTCAGTGCAGACTTGTTTTTCACTCCTTGAGCTTTTATATTTTTTCAAGCAGAGTTCAGAAAGGTAATAGATACACTGCTTATCTGCCACATCTCTGGTTCTATCTCAATCTTGTTTTTCCTTTCCTAACTGCATGTATGGATCACTTTCCTTAAACAAATCCAAGCAGTGAAGTCACTCAAACTGTCACACAGTTATGTACCTACTCTCAAGCAAGATCCCGCATATTTCTCTACCCTTCTCCATTAGGGGCATGCCATATAGTCTAATCTGGTTTAGAAGCCAAAAATCAAACTACATAGGCAACACATCAAACACCAAACATCAATTCTAGAAGGCAGCCACTCAAAACCATGCAAAACAGCCATTGTAGATTGGCACATGGTGCCCCACAACACTTCTACCATGGCATCATGCAGAGAGTTTTATGGGTATATAACTAACCACTGCTACACACAGTTCCAATCAGCATGGAGAAAGACACCAACAAGCATTTTCAGTTTCAGAAGTTAAAATCAAGAGAACAAGAATGAAAGTGCTAGAGGGCATCCCTGCTCCCAGGATTCTGGAGCCTGAGCCCAGGAGGACATTCCCATAGAACGGAATACAGGAGAAGATGCTGTCCAAAAGCTCTTGCCCAGTGAGCCCGGCACCAAGAGGAAGAGGCACAGATACAGACACAGGCAGAGCTAGGTGAGGTTCAGCAATGTTATTAAGGGCTTTGGAGATGGGGACAGACAAAAGCTCAGAGATGTGCTCATCTGCCCAAGACCAGCTGGAGATGAGCAAACACTGGCTTATAAGCACTATAGCTGCGCTGCTGTGCTATTAACCCCTCCTAATGAGCTCTGTGGAAAGGTATAATTAAGGTATGCATGAGTTCCCTCATCTGGGTAGACACATCTTCAGAATGAAGAAAATGTGACCTGATGATGCATCAAAATAAAAAGCATCGAATGCAAGAATCAAAATTAGTTCTAAGATCACCTCACTGCAGCAACATACTCTCTCGGTCCTACTGCAATGTATTTACCATATTCTTCACATTATACCCCTACTGTTAGTGAAAATGAAAATAAAACATGAATCTTACCTGATTTTGTCCCATGCCATGACATGGGTACAATATGATCCTGTGTCCAGTTAGCTGATGTTCATTTTTAGGGTTATAATCAAAACAGAAGTTCGCCATTCCTCTATTCTTCAGCTAATCAAAACAAAAGAGTATTTCAAAGTATTAATCTAAAGTAAGGAAGATATGCTGCAGTCACTTTATACCCATCCTGCTGGACTGCAAGGTTTGTATCTCAGAGCTGGTGCAAATTAACTGGAATATATCAAATGGATCCACTGGCAACATCCCATTGACTACAGTGAAATAAAACTGTTGGGACCATCTTGATTTTGGGCATTGAAGCAGCCAGATACAATGGCTTCCACTAGAAATGACACTATGTTCCAGTGTCTTTGCAAATGAAGTAGGAAGAAACTAGGAAAAGCTGTGTTAAAACCCAACAAGGCACTAACTCATGCAGAATGAAAAAGTCTGCCATGTCTTTTACTGTTTTTCCCCAGGATCTGCTTATTCAATTTTCTTACAAAGACTTGCATACTCTTCCCAGTTTGTCAAATGAAAGATGTTAGAAGGATTTGGACTTGAACAGACGCCATTACCCTCTTGAGGTTGAACAAGAAGACAGATTTTAAGACTAGAGAACATGAAGGTGGGTAAGATATATCCTTGGAAAGAAAGACTAAGTGTGGTATTAAACATTCTTTACTAGTGTTGCTGATCTCTGACACAATAGGTGCATAACTTTTTGATTAAATTTGAAAATATAAAGCTATCTGGTTTTAAAAACATCAGGCTAATTAACAAGGATTTGCATTTAAGTACTCAGGAGGCAAAAGTAACTGAAAGTAAGTTAAACATGTTAGACCAATTGCTAGCTTTTAGTATTAGCTGCTTAACCACATTTAAAATTACACAGAGCAAAACAGGTTCTGTAAACAGGTTCAAGCTGAATGCCCCCGTTACAGACTCTAATTATATCACAGACAAAAGGAATAAACAGAGTATATCTCAGAAGAGTTACTTCAGCAAGGTGCAATGTCACTACACTTCCCCAGCTGTGGTAACTATATCCTTAGACCTTCCATGTGGAGAATTAATGGATGTAAAGGGATTGCAGAAGGCTAAAAACAAACAAACAAACAAGACAAACCTTGCAGGACTCAAACCCAACACAGAGCAAACCACAGAAGCTGGAAAATTAAATACTTCCATTCTACATACATTTTGCTTTCACAGCTTTTACTTTTATTGCTAGCTGATGCCTGATTTCTGCTGTTTTGTGCCCTCTCCTGCTGAAAGATGGATAAACTCTTGGCACCCTGCACACCTGGGCTGCTGGTCCAAGGAAATAGCAATACACTGCTAGGCTGGGGAGGACCACGGATCCATCATGGCTTGGGGCCCCTTGCAAGGCCTGTGAGGCTCTCTCATTGGAGCCAAATGCATAAATGTAGGATTGAAACCCTACCTTTACAGGCTTTGCCTCTTAATTCCTCTCTGAACATGTTTCCACTATGCATTTGGTGCAATTTTTCAGTACAGGATTAATTCATATGTGAATATGGTGTACAATAAGATCCAACCTTAGTTTTAGTGTCCACATTTACCAGAAGCAAAAGATACCCCTGGGTACCCTTTCTACAGAAAGCACCACTTAGTTTGATGGAAACGCACTAGACCACTGCACCACTCTTAAAACTGTCAGAAGAAGACATTTTGTTTGTCTTCATAACACTAGGCAAGGATCACAGTTACAAAAACAGGAAAAAAAATGTGTCTTTCATAGATGATTTTTAACACTACCATGGAAGTACAAAAACCAACCAACACGCTTCTCATGTTTCTACATTCTACATCAAGAAGTCTCGAAGTCATAACCACTTAAAATGGTAGTAGTATCTTTAATAAATCAGTTTCAGTTGTTACCAGTGGCTGTCCTCAGGATCAGAGGGTCTCTCATTAGTATGTTTAATAATGTCTGACTTTGCCTGACTGACTCCTGGCTCCAAGGGAAGACACACAGTCAAGCCCATATCTGTGGTGCCCTTTCAGACAATTCAAGGCCTTTGTTACTTCTTCAAGTGTAACTCTTCACAGTTAGCCCCCAGCATGTACTCAAGCATATGCTCCCTTTTGTGGCCTGGAATTTTAAACAATCTATTTCAAAACGTCATTTGCAGGTGTACTCTACAATACCATTTAGCTACTACTCTGTTTGGAGGCTGGGACAAACAATAAACAAGCACCACTGAGATATTCACCTCAGACCTTCAACATCAAAGCTTCAGTAACTCTCCAAACACATTACTCAATGTCTTAATACAGACAACAAAACAAAAGCTGTGTAAAAGATTACTAACTTCTTTTCAGGCAGTTTAAAACAGCCTGTACTCCCAGGATGCTACCACATATGTTCCCTCATCTTTCCCTTTCATGCGTAGTAAATGCTTGTAATACATACAGACACGTTCCTAAACATACATGGTCCATATTTTAACCTAGTTCTTTTTAGTCTGTTTTATCAGACAACGGTAGATGTTTTATACCCATACTTCATCTGTGGTAAACTGTTAAATAACCTGATCTGAAATGACAAAGAGTTGAAAATACTCAGATTTGCAAATCTGACCTTGGTACCATTTATTTAAAAAAATAATAATAAAATAAAGAAAAAATATCCACCCTCTGTTGCAAGGCAGAAAAAATATGAAAGAATTTGCGAAAGTAGTATTTTTCTCTTGTTACATGAGAATACACAGTTTAAGTTCCTTTTATGTGCAACAGAGCTATCAAAACAGTAATCATCCATTCATTTCTGAAGCTATCTTTGTTCCCATATCCACCATAAACAAGTCATGCAATAAGAACAAAATTTTCTCCATGACTTACCTTAATTCCTTTGCAGAATGCTGCATTAGAGAAACAGAAGCAAGAAAAAATGTTGATCACCTTGCCATTAAAACACACAGTTCAGTTTTTAAAAGTTCTGCCAACGTAGGATTACTGTCTGCATCTTTTTATGTTTGCCTCCTACGGAGATGTTGCAGGTACACTCTACAATGCCATTTAGTTATCACTCTGTTCAGAAGCTGGGACAGGCAACAAACAGCAGCTACCGAGATATTCACCTCAGACCTTTACTCCTTACTGCTTGGAGACATTTAAATCTGTTGCTTCCTAACATCTGGACACTTGCATATAATGACACAATACAGATGGCATTCCGTAAATAATTCTTAGGCTTTGGGTGTTTTTACATGAAATGGATTTTATCTTAAACTGTAAGCAAAGCATCAACAACAGATTTTTGACATTAAAACTCTATTACATTAGTTGATAAATACAGCCAGTGGAGCACAGCCAATCTTTCTCTTAATCCACAAAATATATCAGAATCCTCTTTATTCTGCTACAGGAGCATTGGTGCTGATATATTAGTGGTATGGGCAGATGATACTCTGGGACACAGCAAGACATGAATTTGTACCAAGCCAACAGCTTCATGGTACTGACCAGGCGTAAGCTGATTACCTTAAAGGTAATCTGAGCAGTCTCAGGGAGCGATTTCACTGAGTGTATGCTGTTTTCATATCATCCTTATTGGAAAAACAAAAAAGTGAATATCTTCAGATTTCTGTTAACTTTTGAAGTGCAATGCTGAAATGGGTATACAATGTTGATGACTATGATGCTTTGAAGGAATCCATGAGACATCGCTGTTGGAATTCAGCTAGTCCACCTCAGCAAGTTCAGATCTCCCTAACAGGCTCAAGAACATACAAACACATGTCTCAAGCAATGGTGTGTTCACTTGAGACTAATATTAAACACTTGAATTTCTCTCACTTCCTTTCAAAAAGTCCATCTCAAGCTTTCAGAGGCTGTACAGCCAACAGGGTGGTGCATGTTTTCCTGTGATGGTCCCCAGATCTCCAGGTCTAGTCAGTCATAATCTCGGGTACCAATCAAGCGGTAGCTCTACAAATTGTATTGTAATGCAGTTTTAGAGGTGTATATACCCTAGAGGCAGCTGTTCTGGAGCCAGATACTTCTGAAAATCTTTAACATCAGACATGAAATAGTCTTTCTGATTACATAAATTAAGCCACATCGCTGAGACCTTTTCTTCTATAAGCCTGTTCATATATATCACGTTCCCTACATAATTTACTTTCATGTAACAACAAAACAATATTCTTCACAGTTTCAAAGCTTTAATATCTTTCTCCCTCATTTTTAAGGTTATATCTGCTCTAAATTGAAAGAAAATCATTATTAAGTGTTTCGAAATTCATTGAAGGTGAGATGATTTTGGAAGTAAATGTGGAAGGCAGTGGCCACAGAACAAATCAAGTTTTTGACCTCCTAACCAATCCAGTCAGTCGCAGATGCCTTTAAGGACAGGTGGTGAAAAGAGCCATTGGCTAGATAATGATAATAGATACCTATCATCTTAGTTGCTTCACACTCAGCTGGAAGAAAGATCACCTAGAAACTGTTTAAGAAGAACAAAGAAAAACTCTAGTATCGGAACATAACGTGCCTTCACTGTCAAGCAATCAACCTTACTGAAAAGGAGAGATAAAAATCCTGATTTTTGTGTCAACATGGTCTTTTAAAAGCAATCTGGATACCAAGTTCAAAGCCAAATTCACTGACTGACCATCATCTTTATCCTCAGATATGCACCCTGAATGCCAGTAACACTTAGTGTACCTTAGAGTGGAGTGGAACCCTGACTATTCCCACAGTAACCAATAACAGGAAACAATTCCAGAGCTGCCCAGATCCTCTGTTGTAGCTGCACAATGCAGCAATATCATAGTACTAATATTAAACACCAGAGATGGCTCAAAGTTCTTCCTAGAGGTGTCCACACCATCCCTTCAGAGAAGATTTTTAGCAGACCTAGTCCGGGCCCATATAGGTGGGCAATCTGCACAGACTTGGGGTTCAAGTCATTTTAAGATTTCCCACCAGCTGAAGCACATATACAATATACACTTCACTGGTAAGAGCATGCTCAAGGACAGACAAATTGGATTTGAAAATACATTATTAAAGTAAAAAAGTTTAGTTCATGTCCCACAAAGTTCCAAAGCTGCATGGAGCCCAGGTACAAGTAGAGAAGATATTTCCCCCATTTCTAGCCCTCAGGCAGTTTAAAAGAATGCAATCACAGCTCAGACAAAAATATTAAAAATTCAGTATGATTAAATAAAATTTTAGGCAGGTAACTTTTTGAACAACCAAGCTTAGTATAGATATTTTTAGCTACATATCAAAGGAAAAAAAATAGTACAAGGGTATGGTACTGAACACTGCTCAATAAGTCTTGCATTTATTTCAAGAATATATGGCTGACCTATAGGTAATCTTCGAAAGATTATCAACTTCAGTGTAAAGATTTTCAAGGGAGGGACAGAACTTCATACTCCTTTGCAAGCTCTTTGAACAATTAAGTAACCTCACACTAGGCTGAGCTGTTAAGAAAGCCAACACTTTTAAACATAGTATTTTTGTGAACCAGGAAAGCACTACATGGATAAGGCAAGAGTAAAGAACACGATCAATGATTCACTGAAGTTAGCAGATGGGACTCAATATCCTCAAATCAGTTGAATCAGTAGATGTCACTTATGCACTGTCACTTTCTTAGAGTATAGCTATACTCTAATCATATTTTAAATTCTTCCTGACAAAAAAAAGGTGTATTCTTACTATGCTCAAAACTAGATGACAGCGTTTAAGAATTGTTTTTAGAGAACACACCTAAATTACACGATAGATAACCTCAAGCAGCTCTGAGCAAGAATTATGCTTTCTAGCTACTGTCAACACCTTTCCTGAGAATGACACGTGCAGTTAAATCGTGAAAGAAAAATGCACAAATCCTTCCCCTCCTCGAGCGGGTGAAATGCTATCACTGTCATCAGTCTAGGCTTTCTTTTGGAGGGTGAAGAATGGAAGTGGAGGGGAGGATAAGGTTACTGAAACGCTCCTGGAAGGTTAAGTCTTATTATCTCTTAGCATCTCTGACATTGCCAGTGATGCAGCAAAAATTAACAAAAGCAAACCAATGCTGTACCAGAGTCTGTTCAAGGTACCAGATAATGGTAGTGATCATGCTAGTGAGATACCAACGCAAGTGCAAGCTCCAAGACAAATAGAGGAGGGTGGCTACTCTCTGAGGCTCCTAAGGGCTTTTCTGCCAACTGATGCATTCCCTATGGGAGCTCCTACAGTTCTCTGTGGGAAATACAGCTCCCTATGGAAAACCACAGCGTTTCCACATTAGCGTCTTTTTTGCGCAACAGACAACAAAGCTATTAGGGAAGACTGCGGTGAGACTTGGTTCTTGTATGTTTTTGCACGCCCACAGTGGTCAGGCTTTTTCTCCCACTGAGGAAGATCCAGCAGAGACTGAGTAACTGAAGCACAGATGGCAGCAAGACAAACTGTTGTGATGCAGGCTGGATCTGATGCAGCAGCGTGGGAATGCAGCTTCGCTAGGTCTGCAGAGTGATCAAGTTACTAGCAAAAGTGCTAAGTCTGTGTGGCATTGGTAATCAGGCAGATATTTTACACATCTTTGCCTCACAGAAAAGTACAGTCTTGTCTTCCTAATAAAAGACGCAGCAGGTATGAGTTTATTATTCAGAGGCAGCAGCTACTTGCTGTTTCATCTCTGCCTCCATCCCTTCCAAAGGAGATTACAGTGATGTGATATACATGGAGCTACAGTTCATATCTATTTGTAAGCTGCAAATAGGATAAAAAGTTGCAAACACTTAAAAAAGAGGATTCTGATACTGAACCAATGAAAATTGCTTGTGAACCTGTGCTGGTCTTAAGTCAACTCCAGATTAAAAATGAACTTATTGGTTTTGACATAAAGAACCTGGTATGATTTAGGACTGCCTAGTGCCAGCTTTCTTCCCATCATCACATCATCATTTTTATCAAATAAAATGTGCAAATACACATTTCAAAGCACACTCTTTCTATCTTACAGTGGACAACTGAAAACCTTTTGGTGTTCTATATATTTTTTTTTTGCTCTGCAACATTTCAAGAAATAAAATCATCCTTTGCTGCCTTTAACGCTCCCAAGACATCACTTGGAAGACGTAATTTGTGGCAACATTACCTATTTTCCTTTGCTTTCACAAAACTCCTTTATCAACAGCAACCTCTAGAATAAAAATTCTGTTAGAAACCACATTTTACAGCCTACCAATTCTAACTGAGTCCTATCAAAATCCCAGACTGTTTTCAGCATAAAAATACCTTCATACTGAGTTAGTAGCTGAGCTCAGAGAACGGTGAGGAGGCCCCTTCTCAGCAGCCACGTACCATTCCAAAAAAGCCTGGTCTGTCCTCGGGTACGTGAAGCTCTGGGTACACGTTCTCCAAGAACCATTTGAAGTTCTTACATTTCAGCTTCTCTCGAAGGAGTCTCCTTTCTGTCACATCTCCATATGGTTCCTGAAAGAAAAAAGAGAAAAAACAAAATTAAAAAAAAAAAACAACCCCAACCAGAACAGATGCTCTCTTTTAAATTATCTGTATACATTATTAGAAACCATATGCTAAAGCAATGAGTAGGACTTTTAGCCAGGAAAAATCCTCATGTTTGGGTGCTGGATTTGATTTCATTATCCTTACATTTGTTAAATGTTGACAAAAAAGAATTGGAACGGTGCATACGAAACTTTAAAATGTTCTAGAACACACTTTGTCCCAGAAAACTCACCCAAATCTGCAAGTAAGAAAGTTCTTGCATGCAGATCAGTGGGAACTGAGAAGACACGTTGGAAAATAAAACTTCCTTTAGGTGGAAAATTGAAAATCTCAAAAGCAGGACGAATCTTGAGAATTTTATATTATTGCACTATCCATTTACAAATTACCTGTACAGACAGTTTTACACTGAACTGATAAAATTTGTAAAATCTGCTCATGTTTCCTTTGAACTTCATATTTGGGAGGTGAGGAATACGAGATCTTAAACCTTCAGAGAAAAGCTTTCATTGAAGACTTTTCCCTCTCTATAGATTGTAGCAGAGCTCACATCTTTCCATGTCTGTCTTAAAAAATATATCTTTATATTGACTAGGGACTTCAGACAGTAACATATCGTTTGGAGCAGATTTTTACAGGTCGCTTGACATACTCTTTCACCTAACCGCAAATACATTTGCATTTCTCCAAGCTGAGAAAATATCACCAAAACCACAATGCAGATGTGAAATAAAGACAGAGATGCCTGCCTGAATAAACAAACTGTATGACGTATTAGCTCCTAGGTCTGAACATTAATCTTGAAGTGAAACTTTATGGAACCAATTTCTGAAGCCATAACATCAATCATTTTTCCATTATGCTGTGGAACTGAATTACCTGGGTTAGATGAAGTAAAAAGGTCTGAACTCAACCGCTGCAACAAGTGGTGCAGAGTATTACTGAAGCCAGGGTGCACTGGCATCAGCTTTGATACGGGTGAAAAAAAATGTACAAATCTCAGCTTATATCCACTGAGCTACAAAAAGGTAATATGCAAAACTTCCAATACTGACCCACAGTATCCTTTACAGTCACAGTTCTGTCATCACGGACATCAACAATCCAGAACTTTACAAGAAAAAACTGTCAGCATTTCTTTTGCTGTTTCCTTTTTGCATATGACAAGCAGAATCAGCCTGGCATTTCCCGTGAGCTTCCATCTTTGCATACACAAATCTCATATTTCTCTAAAAGTCAGATGCTAATAATAAAACGTAAATGGCTTTTGTGATGTTTATTACAAACGTGTGGGCTATAATAATCTAATTACCCAGTTTAATTCAAAGAAACATGAGATGGAAGCTAACCAAATTCAGCTTTCCCGCTGTCTTCCAGTATATCCTTTAAAACCCTAATGATTTTGAGAGCATTTTTCCCCTCACACATCTACTGCGGTAGGCCACTTGAAATCTGTGAGCAGCTTGGTCCTAAAGCTCTAGTCCAACGCAAGCCAGATGCAGGTGAGCAGCAGTCCACCACAGAGCAGTTCTGCCCACTCACACAACCAGAAAGACAGCAGTTAGAAAGCTCTTTGTGCAAACAGAAGTGCCTGAAGAAGTTAAGCATCTCCAGAAACAAGCAACAGCAGAGAACTATTTCTTTTAGGCCTGAATTTTGGAATTCATGCCAGAGGTTCATTTAAGTAAGTTCTAGACACCGTGAGGATATTTCAGTATTATTGTCTTCCAGTGTACAGGCTCTTCATGATAAATATATCCAGGCTATGAATTTGCATTTTGCATTATTGTTTTGACCTGCTCAATTTTCAGAGTATTTATCTCTTGAAAAATTTTGAAAATAAATGTTGTTATATTTTCTTCCTCCCAGAAAATAAAAATATTAACTCTTTTTTTTTTTTTTTTTAAAGAGAACAGATACTTCAAACATTTTATTAGGAACACTTTCATCTGAATTCCCAGGACTGATTTTAATTAATTTAATCTTCGTAATATTGATTTTGTTGTTTTCGGGTTTTTTTGTCAGACATTCTGCAGCAGGAAATCAGAGAAATCCATTTTGGTTTATGTGAGTCCAAAGTCTTACAATTATCACAAGACAAGTAATTTTGCTTAAGACTATTACCATGCTGTTCACTCAAAGATCTACTATCCGCTGGAAGTTGTTGATTAGCATTTGTTAATTGTGTATCTGTTTTGTAATTCCTTATTGACAGAACCCTGTATCAGTCATTTCATAGAAGTGCACACTTTAGGCTAAAAAGCTCCTCCACTCTTGGGTTACCTTACTTAACATTGTTCTTTCATTTATTCATTAATTTGTTTAATATTGACAGATTTGGCCTTCATCTAGTCTTACAGCATTTCAAGGAATTAAAAATTAACTATTTCTACACTTACTACACAATTGGGAAAAGGTTTCAGAAGACATAAGGAATAAACATAAAAAGCGCTTCTTGCTATATATTAACTACATTATTTCATTGAAAACAAATTGTACTGAAATTCTAAGAACAATGGGCTTAACTCACCAGGCGAGCATGTGGGTTTCGGTGGTAATAAAGTTCTTTATACTCATCCATCCACACCTCAGCTGCCCGCACGCTGTTTGCCAAAGCTTTGGACCGTGAGTACGGAGCTTGTTTGGGAAAAACGTGACCTACATGGGAGCAAGGGTGGATCTCAAGGCTTCCTCCACACTGCCATATCTGAGCAAAGAATTGACATTGTGCAACATTAATTTGAATCTTTACAAGTAGGATCCAGTAGCAATAAGCCCTTATAAGGATAATACCTTCTCAAGAATATCACAACATACTGTAAGTAACAAATAGAATAATTTTGTGTCTTACTTGATGAATAAGCTGGATAAAATGACCTCCTTGTGAACTCAGCAAATCACTTGGAGTAACAAGGCGATAACTCCATCTCTGGTTTTATCTGGTGTGCAATTATCCCTTTCTTACCTTTAGTTTCTTTGAAAGCATAATACAAAACGTTCCACAATATTTCTGCAATTCTAACTGTGGTCTACAATTCAAGTTATACAGGCATTATTTAAAAAGAAAAAAAGGCATGTGTCTTGTACACATCCATCATGCAAACAGTAGCCTCAGAAGATGTTTTAGCTGCTGTTAAATAGTGCTTATCCAAAGACAAGGATTTTTCAGTTTCCCATGCTCTCTCAGTAAGGAGCTGCACAAGAATCTGGGAGGGAGCATGGCCAGGACAGCTGACCCCAACTAGCCAAAGGGCTATTCCATACCACAGAACATCATGCCCAGTATATAAACTAGAGGGAGTTGGCAGATCACTGCATGGGCATTGGTCAGCAGGTGGTGAGCAACTGCACTGCATGTCACTTCAGGTTTCTTGGGGTTTATTTCTCTCTTTTTTTGTTATCTTCCTTTTCATTACAAACATTATCATATTTTTATTATTGTGCTTTATTTCATTTTAGTTATTAAACTCATCTTAACCCATGAAGTTTACTTTTTTTCCTTCTGATTCTCCTCCCCATCCCAGTGGGCAGGGGAGGAGTGAACAAGTGGCTGCATTGCTGGCTGGGGTTAAACCCTGACAGTTGCGTTCACATATCTATATTTACCATTTCAAAAGAGAGACACAAGGATCTGGTTATAAAATAAAATTCACCTTTTTCATCAGACAGCTGGGAAATGAACCCAAGACCCAACACACAAAAAGAAAAAGGAAAGTAGTTCTGTAGCTAACTCATGGTGGTTCAACCAACGTAACTGAAACAACCTCCACTATCTAAAGCAACCTTCCTACCTGCTGTCTAGGGATCTACTTGAAACTGACTGTAGAATTGGCAGAACTCATGCTCATGCCTCTGACTCCACAGCTCAGGAAATGTACGGCCCTGAGATAAAGCAGGTAACTGACCACCAAGTGGATACTTTAACTTCAGCCTTCTGTGCAAGTGTTTGTAATTATACTCTTCTCCTTTGAAAACCATAGACTTCTGGCAATTAATCCACACAGCTACTTTCCCATGATCTCAAGTTTGATGTAATGAAAGGAAAGCATGACTAGGTATTTCCTGTTTAATACTGCATGTGACCACAATGTGTCAGACACTGTTTCTCAAACAAGGTTTCTGAAATCTAGTCAGATGGGAGGAAAGGCAGGACATGTTGCTGCACTTGAATAAACTTCAGGCTATCACTAATGGCTGCGACAGACTTCACACAGAAGGCTGAGAAGGAGCACTCCAGTGAGCCAGTTCTCGTCATGTATTCAACCGTATGTAGGTGCCAGGCTCATCTTGCCTTTGCAAATGGAAGAAAAAGGAAATTAGCAGAGGTATCTTTAAGGGTAGAGGTTTGCTTGCTGACAACCTTGTACAACACAAACATTTTAAATGATGTATTATTCTAATGAACAGCAGGAGTGAAAGCTTTGAGGCAGTAAATAAAACTTCTGCACTTAACAATGACAGGAGAACAGTGATGGGACTTTTCCCATCTCTATCTCTCCCCCATAGTTTAGAGATCTAGAAGGTAACTACAGTTGAAGGCTTTGCTTCAGCACACACAAGATCATTGTTGTCTTCAGACTGCTAATTGTTTTTTTAAGTTTGATTTCTCAAACTTCTTAATTTAGAAGTCAATGAATTTGTCTCCATTGATTTGGTTTTCGATAATGACATTAGACCTTTATGCGTGGCACAACACTGTGCTTAATAGCACTCTAATACATAAATTTATTGTTTAAACAAATGGTTTCCTTAAAGGTATAGGTAAATTATTATTCAGCTACAGGGAGCACTGGATAATCTTTACTTCTGGATTCCAAATTTTAATTACTTGCTTTTCAGGCGAGCTTTCTCTTTTCTATTTTGTTGCTTTTTAGGGAAGCAATATATTTGTTGCTGGAACAGAAAGATGATTAAAGGAAAAGAAACCTAGAATTCTGTACTCATCATTACACTACTGCCACTTTGAAAAGTGCTATAAACCCAGCTATTCACTTTAAGATCTCAAAAAGGGAGACTTGTTTCAAAACAATCGTTTTCTTACATTGTTATTTCTATAACCAAGATTACTGGTTCTGAAGTAGAAATTTATCATGCAAAATTTGTCCGTAAATATTAAGCACCATTAAATTTGTTACATTTCAATTATTTTTGTTACATTCCATTTCAGCACTTTTAATTGATCATTACTGTTTTGATTATTCTGTTTTACAACAAGATGAGTAACAGCCCATAAAGACTACTAAAGTAAAAATGTACAATTAAGAAGGAAGCACATTCTTCTACTCTTCCATAAGGAACTTTGATTTAAATGGAGTAAAACAGATTGACCATACCTCTATTAAATTGCTGGCAAAAAGAGAATTCCATGACAGTTGAATTTTCAATAATTAAAATGATTAATTTATAAAAAAAACCGCTGTAGGTTGCTAGGCAATGCTTATTAAATTCTGCTTTTTCATTAAAACTTCTCATCCTCCTATTACAAAAAAAAAAAATTCTATTAAACAATTCCTCAAAAGGTTTACATATTTTTATTTTAATGGAAAACATATTGATCTCTATATAAAATCAGGTACAAATGAACAGGTACAAAATAAAGCAAAGAATTCAATAGAGAAACTAAACTCGGTTACTAAATAAGAGAATCTAAAGAGAAGATNATACATTTTGCATGCTCACGTGCATGAAAGTCAGTTTCTTTACTGAGTCTGGCTACCTTGCAGCTCTCATTATAAAAGTCTGCTTTTTTCCTTCATCACAATTAAGAAAATGAGGCAACATTCCTTTTTACTGCCACTTTTATTTTAATGCATGTAGACTATCGATATTCTTTTATTTTCAGATACAGGCTGTGGCATTGTGAAATGATACAGTAAGTGTTCAGGTTTTGCCTTGGGATCCCCACCCCTGACAAGGTCTCTGGACAACTGACCTAATGCTGGGTCAAATGAACGCTAAATAAGAAACGCTCTGTAAGGTCTACCACTTCCATTTTAACATGGTAGGACTCTAAGAAATAAAAAGTTAGAAAAGAATGCTATCTCCTGAACAAACGCAAACTGTGGAAAACATTCAGTTCCAGTCTCTCCTTCTACAGAAATTTTGCTTGCTGGCTTGTGGCTGAGCCCCACAGCATGGTGCTCATGCATGATCTGCTGGGAGTTGGGCAGGTTGGAAAGGCCTCCTCAGCTGCAACAGTTCATCCTGGGTGCTCCCACAAGATGGATTTCCAGATCCAGACAGAACAGAACCATACAAAAAGATCAGAAAAGAGAAGACCCCAAGCAACTTGAAGTGTATCAATACAGGTTCATGGGCATTGTAATTTCCAACAGAAGAAAGGAATTAACAGTGAATCAGTGTCTTTTTGCACACGTGTGGTTTTCTGTCATGCTGCAGGGGTGGGTTGAAGATCACAAGTGTATGGAAGCATCGGTCCCCAGAAAGAAATCTACATTGCAGTGCCTCTAGCAGGACCAAGAGCAGAGCAGTGGAGGAAAAAGCTGCAATCAGGTTCCATTTGCTCCATGTGCAGCAGGATGAAGAAGACAGGGTATGCTCTGCATCCCTCAGAAAGAGTAGCGTCAATGCCCATTATGCTCATGAAGTGAAATTTTATCCAGCCAAATGCCATTAAGCAATCCAAAATCAAGGCACATTGACTCGATCCTGCATTCAACACACAGCCTCCATCTCTCTTAGTCACCATGCTTTCAGCTGAAGCTTTGTCCTTGCTGCACCTCTCAAAACCACAAAAAATTTCTTCAGTTCAGAATAATCAAAGTATAAGAAAGCAAAAGTTTGAGGACAAATATTTTCAAGTCATTGGGAGAAAGTGGTGTTTTCAGAGACAAGCAGTACAATAAATTAATTTACAGCATTTTTTCAGGATCCCTGCTCTTAATTTTCAGGTCTGGCAGGTCTGGAAATCACGAATACAACAGAATTAACACTGATTTATCCCTCTTGACCTTCTTGAGCACCATGGGCAGTCAGAAGAACACTGTTAAGCGACATCACAGCGCTCTGCTCTCCTCCACAGAAATCCTCACAGCAGGAAGTGCTAGTACAGGGGCTCAAAATCAAACAGAGGAAAGCATGCTACATACAAATCCCCAAATCCTACTGGCAATCTGCACTAGTAAAAATAACAAGCCTGGGCATATCTGCTGGTCATTGCAGAGTCAAAACTGTTGGCCTCAAGTCACTTGGGCCACCTGCAGGCATCTAACTGTGGCCTCTGCCTCCTTGTCTCTTAAATGTCTCGCCCCCCACAAGACAGGTCCCCACTCTGCTGGGGACTCTGATGTTACTCCTTCGGTGCTTGTCCTGTGTGCTGGGCAGTCTCTGATGCTTCCTCCAGACCACAGGGAAAACACATTTCTCCATGTTCAAGAAGCAAAGACACTGCTCATTCACACTGCTACACCCCATGGGGGTCAAACACTTGGTTCAGAGAGACTGGTAACATCAGAAATAAAACTTGCAGCCAGAGCTTGGTAGAATGGCAATGACAGCTTGGGTCTAACGCAGCAATCAGTTCCAGGGCACTCCATGTGACACAGAACAGAGATCAGGCTTGTCTCATCTGCAAACCTTGGTCTCTCAAAAACAGAGGCGTGAAGAGCAGAGAGCCAAGAGCTTCACACTGAGAGGGCTTTTTACAGGCTTCTTACAAGCAGCTATAGAAAGGTCCTTGTAGAAAGCTCCCACAATCCATCTCAGAGGAGAAAACCATTGCCATCTTAATGGTTAGGGGGTGATCATTTTGGTGACACCAAAACTGGCAGTAAGGGTCACATAAGACTGCAGACATTTCAAAGAACATGAAGTAGATCCCATGATATCCAGTTCTGTCAACTATGGCTCTTGTTTCCAAGCTTGCTGCTTTGGGAGAGGTGCAAATTTCTAGTGAGAAGTGGAGTATGTAGTATTACTTTTAAAAGAAGCATCCTCTCTACCTCACCGATGCTTTGTCTGGTTGCCCATGCACTAGCAGACATAAACAAGTACCTACAAGAGCCAGTTTGGCTCAGGAGATACACATATCCAACATGCTTGCTACTGTTACACTACATGTTTAAGGGAGTAGTGCGCTCTCATATAGCTTGTTGCTAAACTTACAGTCTCTCTTCTTTGCTTATTTGTCTGCTGCAACAGTGTCACAGCTGAGAAAGCAAGTCCAAAAATGTCAGTTAGCTGGGGAGGGCCTCCCAGGAGCTTTCTGGCTTAACCTACCTTGGGCTGTGACTGATAAGCACTATTATTTCTTTGAGCCCTCAAGAATATAACCCAATCTATTACTACTTGTGACTCCCTGAGCAGGCTCTCAAAACGACATATAAAAATAATTTCATCAAGAGCTATTTCCTAGCTCCCGATCCCATGATGAAGCCATTATCTCAGAGAAAAGAAATCCCTTCCAGTGGAAACAGGGAATCACTGCAACACACACATTAACATGGGCTATCCTCAGCTAGAGCACTCCTGCTTCAGAAGCTCACAGATCTGATGCAGGTGGGTAAGCTGCTTTGAGCTTCAGGCAGAGACCTAATGAACATACTGGCCTAGATGAGTAGACTGTCTGTTTGGACATAAATGCCAGAGAAACTTCCCTATATGAGAAAGGAGGTGGTCGTCAACTCTGACCAAACAGCAATTCCAGCTGAGAAATCCCCCTTCAAAGAGAAACCATGTAAACTGTAGCTATGTGCTTATTGTCCTCCCTAATTAGTTTATTTTTAATTTTTTGTGCCTTCTTTGCTAGGATTTCTGCATTAATAGGCAGCAGGAGACAGGAACAACAGCCAGGAAGAATCTCACATGAAGCAGTCTGGTGATGCTTCATTTCACAAGAGAGTGATTCTGTAGCATCAAAATACTATTTAGAATAATTGAATGGGTCGGGTCGGAAGAGACCTTTAAAGATCACCTAGTCCAACCTGCCCTGCCATGGGCAGCGACACTTTTCAGCAGATCAGGTTGCTCAAAGTCCCATCCAACCAGACCTCGAATCTTTATTAATCTCATACAGTTCCTGGAGATTTTCCCCATCATCTTTTATAACCTTCCTACAGACTTTTCCTGAAATGAAACAGAAGGAATCCTTCAAGAAGTACAGCGTCTGGCTTGTCCTGTCACACTGGTAACGTTACATCATCAGCTTCCTCCTGCTCACTCCATCAACCGCTGTGAGAACTCCAGTGTCACATTAAAGCATTATAAACGTTTCTTTCCAATGATCCTCTTCAGGCCACAGAATGTAAAGCTCTTCCGCTAATATCACACCACAATTTACATTTTATACTGGCACTCAAAACAAAAGACGTATTTTTTAAAAAATTGTTCTAAAACAGCTACTCTGAAGAAAAAAGTGCAGCTATCCTGAAGATTGAGAATGAGGAAAAGATTCACAGAAACATCACTCAAAATTTTCTCTTCTTCACACTTGCTCACATTACAGCTCTCATTAACTAAAAGAGTATGAAGAAATAAATAAGAAATTTGGTTTTGTTCTCAGAAAAAAGAAAATAACCAACCAACCAAAACAAAACAAACAAAAAAACCCCAACTTTTCAATTGAGTCACTTACCCTAAATGAGAATTCAAGATTTTCTCCTCCCCAGACTTCCATTCCTGTGTCGTATGAACCAAGATAATCAAAATACTTCTTGCTCACAGAAAACAATCCACCTGCCATGGTTGGAGACCTATAAAAGAGAACAGTAACTCTGAATTGAAGAAAAATAAAAAAATCCTGAGCCACAGATCAAAAACACTGTGGGTTTTTTTTTTATTTTCCGTTTTCTCAGTCTTTTCTGGATACAAACTTACACTCAGCCATTGATTGCTTAAGTAGTATATTATCATGTCATTTATATTTCAAATTGTAGTAAAAGTTTGTATCAGAAATGAGCTTCTGAATGTATTTAAATGACATCAGAGAAGATAAACATTCTGTTAATACAAACTTTTGCAATTACGATCTCTTTGTGAGTGACCATAAATGACTAGCCTCTTACCTTCACATAATAGAACACAAGCTTTTTCTGTGGCAGAATTATTTCAGTTAGCTCTGAAATTCTAGAGTGCAATTCCTTACATATTTCACTTAGGTACTAAGTGAACACATATGTGTCTTAGTAATTAATAACAACATTTCTGATCTCATTAATGTCAAGTCGAAAAACTCTCAGACATCAACTGAGCAGAATTAAGTATACAGAACCCCTGAAGAGATTTTCTTCTTTCTAAGATCTGCCCATATGTGTTTCTTTCTTTTTTTTTAACTGTTTGCTACATTTAGATGAAAAAATGAGAGGCCAAGAGTGGATCCTCACTGAAGACCATGTGGTCCAGACCAACAGCACACTTCAGGGATGCTCAGTAGGGTAGTGTGTACACTTACATATAAACTTGAATTTGTTCATTATTTTGCCCTAATTGTTGACAGCCTTAGAAAATGATCCTCTTTGAAGTACCAAGCTGGTTGGAACTAAATCCAGTTGGCATGTTATGAATTTTACTGAATGGCTGTTCAGGTAAATATTATCAAACGCTAGGTGTAGTGATCAGTTAATCTGTCAAAACTAATTTTATCACCCATCTTCTGGAAGCAACGCTGTCTTACATTGTCATTTGTTCTTTCAAAGAACAGAAAGAGATGGGATGAGAAAGAAGGAAAAAAAAATCCCAAACTCCATAACCAGTCTTCTGATTCACTCCAGATCTCAACTTTGCAAATACAGCTGTCCATAATACCACTCTCAGCACTGCTGATTCTCCAGACGCTCATCAAGCCCACACTCCTCAGGCTACCATGAAGCTTTACCCTCCGTTGTTTTCCCCTTGGCATGCCAAACACAACTCTTCTTGTCATAGAGAAGAAATGCATCACATTTAAACTAAAGGCTTTAAAAATATTTACTTGAATTTGAAGCTTTTTTACAGAAGGATGTGGACTGATATATGCTGAAAAGGACTAAACTGCTGCCTCACCTTTCCCATTAAAAAATAAAATGTTATCTTCTCTCAGTTGAGGATGAGTCCATTAATATTTGTGAAGTACTAGCTATTAGTACCGTGACAAGCCAAAAAAAAGACAGAAAATTCTGACAGAACTCTGCATTTCTTGTCATCTATAACAGACTAAATAAAAGCAAGGATGTGACATTAAAAAGGACAAATGACTGCTTAATTTCTTACAGCACGACTGAAAGACAGCAGCATCCAAATTGACTGCAGCAGATCCTCAACTCAGGGTTTTGTCTACAGTGTCCATTTTCCAGATACATTGTTTATACTTTTACCTTACCTCTCCTAAAAATACAGTATGGAGTGTCAGACAACATCAACTTGTCTTAAAACAAAACTAAAACTCACAAGGAAGACATCTACATGAACTCCTATGAGTCAGGCCTTCACAGAAACTACGGTGGGTTGAGCTGTATCATCCCAGTGAAGAACTGACAAACTGGTTAAAACTGTTTCATGAAAACAGAACAAGGCACCATCACCACTATGACTACGGCACACATAAAAGTTTTCAAAACTACTTTTTCCTTCTTACTGGTTGATGACTTTTTCCTTGTTCTTTGTTGACCACAACCAATCTTTTTTACAACGTGTCTCTCTGCTATGTACAGAGGATATCCTTTCGTGCTAGTTAATCAGTGACAGCCTTTCCGTGTGTGGTAAGCATCTGTGGAAGTTTGCCTGCAGGAGTCCAGAGACTGTGTGCAATAAGGATTCCATATGGAAGATTACACAGGCATTTCAGCTTTTAGAGTAGTATTTTTTTCAGAGGCATGGTGAGCAGTAGCTATTTCAGAAACAAGGGAAACTAAGCAAGATACACAAATTTTCAGAAACTCAATTTTTTTCAGCACCTTGCACTTCCAAGTGAAGTCGAAAGCACCTGTAACATTCAGTTTCACAAGCTGCACAAAAATTAACCTGATCACATCTGTTTTGGACTTCCTCCGTTTCTGTTCTCTTTCAGGGGTAGTATGCCAAGTGAAGACCAGCCTCCAGTCAAATCCACCGATCTGTGGCTCACCAGCATTTCCCAAGTACTCAAATGTATTCCAGTCGATAACATCAATAACAGGGCAGACAACTGCTGATTCTTCTTCTGCAATCCTTTTAAAAGAAAAAGATTACTTCCATTAGAAGTGTCTCTCAAAAATTGAAACTTTCAAGAGCAAAGAATGCTTACAAATATCAAACACCGAGTTTTGCTCCTTTTCAACTCCTGCTGCAACACAAGGGAAGGACAGCTACAAGAATAATCACCAATTTCATGAGGAAGGTGCATCAGGATGTAGGCAGCTGATACACATCAATCTTCCTGGACAGTGCAAGTGAGGTATGCCAGATGGCCAGAGACAACACATTTAGCGTTGGGCTAAATTGCAGAATGGAAGGGGTTGGAAAAAACCTCTAGAGATTATCTAGTGCACATCCCTGCTACAGCAAGACCACCTAGATCAGGTCACGCAGGAATGCATCCAGGCGGGTTTTAAAAACCTCCAGAGGTCCAGCACCGCATTCTCAACAAAAACATGTATTTTTGTTTTGTACAGGTAGCTGCACTCAAGATATTTAGAAAAGAGCATGACTATAATTCTGTAAGGACAAATAAGGTAACTAGGCTCTTGGCTTACAGTTGTTTCTGTAACTGATCATCTGCAAAAAGTTAAACTGAGCACTACAATGGCAACTAAAAAAGAAGCCATGAGCTAAAACAGAAAACTTCCACAGAAAGTAGATCTCCAATACTGAAACATACATGAAAGTAGTGTCCAAAAACCCCGAAAACACAGGAGACAAGCAGGAGAAACAAGAAAGCACTGCAGAATGACATACCAATCAGCAAGGCTGATGTAAAGACAGTTAAGATCTTTATCATACTAAGAAATCATTAGAACTGAGGCTGTTTCTTGCAGATGTACTTCTGTAAGAAGATTATCTCTTTCCTCCCATTTCTAAGTACCATGCAAGGTTTTCTGGATTCCTCTCCAAAAGTATTTGACCTTACAAAAGGCCATGAGAACCTCTGCCTTCACCTCAGCCTCTGGAAAGGCTTCTCAGTACCAGCTGAGGTCAACTTTCAGCACACAGGCTCAAACTAAGGTTTTTCTCCTCAATCATTCTTTAGCAATCTTCTCTACACTAGGCTTAGACATTTCCTGTTAGTTCAATGAAAAACTTACTTATTTAATTTTAAAATGCTGGTACTTGTTTTAGTCCTGCTTCTTCCGATCCTCTGCAGAGGAGACGAAAAACTGAGTATGTTATATTGCCAAACAAGGAAGGGATTTGATGCATCTGTCATGCAAAGGGAGACAATTCCTCATGGCGTTATTAAGTTTAAAAGCCATAGGCTGACCAAAGGGCTCTGATTCCAAAATTAGAGCAGTTTGTGGTTGTTAAATGCAGCAGAGAAGAACAGCAATTCCAAAGTATTGTCTGAGCTGAGAAAGATTGCCTTAAATATGAAATAGTTCCTTGTTGCAAGAGGGAAGATGTGGCATAGCTGTTTTCTTCTTTATGATCTCTCATTGAAATCCTGATATTGCTATCTCCTGTCTGCCTTACATAAAGCTTGTGTACAAAGCAATGAGAATGATATGTACACAGAGGGGGAAAAAAATCCCAATAAAATGTAAAAAATGTTTTGTTGCTCCTCTAAAGAAAACAGAGGGAAAATTAGATATCTGGAATGTAATTTCAGTTGTTAAAAGAATCAGGTAAGTGAAAAGCCATCTCCTTTTCTGTAAGTTAATTCTTAACTAGATGGTACAATACACAGGCAACTTAAAACTATGGTTGCGCTGCAAAATGCTAACACTGTTGTATTGCTTACATAGATTTGAGTGGAGATATGCCATGCAAACATCCCCTGCATCTGCAGCAAGAAGCGCAGAAATTCCAAGACACATTCAGGGCTAAGTTTTTACAGAAGGTGATTTGTTATATTCGAAATTCTTTGACTCCTTCCTCAAGACTGCCATCTAGTGGTTTATTAAAGAAGTGAACAAATTACAGCACTGTCTCCACAGTTACGTACTGTTTCTTCAGAAGACGGTTGTTTAAATCACGCTTATTCTTTGATTATTATCTCTTTTTCCTTTCTTCACACTACCTATACTGTTCAGAGATAACACAGTTATAAGGAATATACTCGGTATGGAATCTAGAAACAAGTTAAATATGACAATTTTAAAGTAAAAAAAAAAAAAATATTATTCCAGATAGGAGTTCAAACGGACTTAGGGAGTTTGAGAATGAAAGTTCCACTAGGAATCAAGAAGACTCGCATGTCTCAAGACAGTGTGCTTTTGGAAATCTCTCTCTAGTTGGAGAGAGATGGATTAGCTCAGGACTGGGAAGAGAGATTTTATTGACTTCCCGTCTGGTTATATGCATCACAGAATTGCAGAATGGAAGGGGTTGGAAAAGATGTCTAGAGATTATCTAGTGAACATCCATGCTACAGGAAGACCACCTAGATCAGGTCACGCAGGAATGCATCCAGGCGGGTTTTAAAAACCTCCAGAGGAGACTGTACACCCTCCCTGGGCAGCCTGTGTACATTCGCAACAGCAGATATCTCAGGACAGGCATCTCTGCAGATCTGCTCTTCCATCACCCATGCTGACAGAGTTGACTTCCTTTCTCAAAGTAGTTTCATAGCTGGGGGAAGATTCCTCTTTCTGAAAACAAAACTTTCCCTTCTCTGAAGGAAGATGGTAGCCTGGTCCTAGGGAGAAAACAAAAATCCACCTCCTGATCTTCCACAATTCTATTGGCTACCCCATCACCAGAAGACACTCCCACAGTGCTTCTGGGAGGAGTCTGTGGTAACCTTCAGTCAACATCTGTGAAAAGCCATTTTTCTACTGCAGAAGTGTGCCAAACTGTCTCCTCTCCTTTTGCAGGAGGTCAGGAAACCAGCCCAGAGCATAACCTCACCTTGACAGCAGTGGCTCCAGCCATCCCTCGTGGCATTCGCAGTGGCAGTCCAGGAAGGTCAGGATGTCTCCTTTTGCCACTGACGCCCCCAGCAGCCGGGCTCGAACCAGCCCCTCTCGCTTATTTGCACGGATAAGACGTACCTTGCGTAAGCCAGCCACGTAGTTTTCCAAAGTCTCCTTTAAGTGTTCTGTAACACAGAAGACAGGAACGGAGGGAGGGGGAGAGGGAAAGAGGGAAAGAGGGAAAGAGGGAAAGAGGGAAAGAGGGAAAGAGGGAAAGAGGGAAAGAGGGAAAAGTTCTGGAATGATTGATTTACATCCTGATACAGCAAGCTCTTTTTTTTAGTAGTCTACTACTTATAGCAGTGCCTTAAAGATATCTGCATTTTAAACTCTGATCCTGCTACATTGTTAATACTAGAAAACACAAGGAAAAAGCACATAATTTGGATGGACACAAATCACAGTTACTTTCAAGAAACTGCATGTTTTGTATTTGCCTCTGTAATTCATTTCCACATTGTTAAGTGCCTCTTAATTGTTACATTAAACTTTTGCCATGTAGAAGTTTTATTCTTAACACAATTTATGTGCACTAGCATTGTCTTCAAAGGAAAACAATGACCAGGTAGCTCTCATTATACTAGACACCAAGGTAACTGAAGTAAACACACTTCCCTAGTCTAAACTAAATTAATCCAGAAGTCAAATTTTTCACGTTCATACTACAAGGAAAAGCTATTTTCTAATTAGATGGCCATGTTGCACGATTTCACGGTATGTTACTCAAGCAGCCTATCTTTTTCTCCTGTGAACTGGCTGACCAAAACCGATCAACAATCCATACGACATGAAATTATTTTTCTCACCTTTGTCACTGTAATCATCTACCAGGATAATTTCTTCCAAAAGAATATCTGGAGATGTCTCAAGAACACTATGAACAGTTCGCAGAAGTGTTGACCAAGCCTCATTATAAAAAGCAATCACAACGGAGGTTTTCGGCAGGCTATAATAATCATACCTCTTCTCTCTGCACCTGTAAAGGAGGGGATTATGTTTTAGTCTAAGTGCAAAAGCTTTCATTACTTTTCAGAAAACTACTCTCAAATTAAGATGTTGCATACTATTTAAGAAGAATAATATATAAAGGATATTAAAAGAAGTGTATGTACGTAGAAAAGTCATGCAAATGCTTTCAGGAAGCTGGTCTTCCAGAAGTGCCATTTCTACAGCAGTATTATGACTAAAATTCTGCAACCCCTCCTCAAATGTATAAAAAGAAAAATAATACAATGTATTTTGGGCTACTGTATGTGCACCAGCTGCCTTTGCACAATGCTACCTCAAGTAGAAGAACAAGCAGTGGCCAAAGCATGCCTCAGATTATAGGGAGGAAAAAAATATATAAGTGTGGTAAAAACAGTAGCATAAATTGCTTGTGCTTTGGAAAATGAAACAAGTGCTAGACGGTGAAAATATAACTGTGAAGGAATATCAGCATAAAAAGTTAAGGAAATAAAAAAAGCCAGCAACAGAACTGAGATGTATGTACACTGAAGAAGAATTTGGGAAGACCACAGAACTGCCAAGATATAACAGTGAAATCTACAAAACACACAGACAGACATAGAAATGTATGGTTTTGGCTCTATGGAGAGCCAGAAAGTTTGCAAACCTTTGGATTAAGCTCCAGAATGTATTTCCTATAAATACATATATATGAACTTCCCTAAATGAACATAAGGATGCCAAGAAACTCACAGCTGAGCCAAATGTGTAAATTGTTAAGATTCCCCTGATCTGAAAACTTAAAAATAATGAGTCTTTATTATCATTTCTCCCCTTTTCTTAGAGGATTCTGTAGAAGCACTTTTGTTTAACAAATAACAGAAATTATTTAGAGATGTTTGAATTTTCTTATGTTTCCACCTTACTGCCTTGAGTCACTGGTGCTTGCAAGGTGCAGAAGGATGTATGTCGGCTTCTGTAGATTGCTAGACACCAATACAAGTACAACAGCCCTCCTACCAAGACCAGCAGCAAGTCTTTCCAAACCTATGCTACAGGGAGCTGCAGAGGAAATCAGAACCAATCAGTAGAAAACATGACAGCAAAATCCTTTAGGTTTAGCAGAACTGAAATTCCCCAAAACATACAGAAAATGACATTAAAAGAAAACTGCTTACTTGTAGCACATTGAGAATATATTTACTATTTAATGTTGCAATGAGAAGACTTCTTACAGATTTCTTTAAAGATTAGGCAATACCTATTAAGATCCGTGATAGAGAAAGGAAGAAAAGAAGTCTGATCTGAATATCCTGAAATTAAAATTCTTATGATGAAAAAAGTACAGTACTGTACAGTACTTTTGTAATAAATACCTGAAAATGAGGAAGCAATGAGGAGAAATGACAGTTGGGCAGAGGAGGCACACAGAAGGCTGCTTCTCAAATGTGAAAGGAATGCTGTACAACAAGACTCATTGCATATACACACATATGGATATAATTAGATAGGTAGATACACATGGCACTCACACAGTGAAGTATAAAAATGCCCATCCCTCCAGGCTGTAACTTGCACTGAGGCAAACAGGGGCAGTCACACAGTGAACTGCCTCACACCATTGGCTGGTAACAGAACTTATTTATTTTGCCAAATGTTCATGTATTAAAACATGAAAACAAAGTGACATTTTAATTAACTTAAAAAAAAAAAAAAAGCACAGAAAAACCTACTGTAGTAATCCAGTTTTAGAAACACCTATTTACTTTAGACTATTGAGAAACATTTATGCTCAGTACTGCCAGGAGAAAATTCTTTTCATACATCACAGTGACTTGTATCAGGTAATTTCAGTTCATTTATTGATGAAAACGGGTTCTTTACCTATCCATTGTGGAAAAATGAAGAAAAGAAAGAATAAAAATAAAAAATCTCCAGGGAAACTTTTTCTGGAAAATACATCCAAAAGACTCATGGAATACAAATGTTGTATTCCATTATTTAACAAAGAAAATCCAAAAGGTCTGAAGAAGCTGATAAGCCTAATTATAAAGACTTCTATGGATTTGCTTGAAAATTATTGGAGATGGGAAACAGAATTTGAAACAGAGAAAGACAACTCCCAAACTGTTTGTGACTCACTGCGCATTGCTGCCTCCTTCATTGAGCAAACCCTACACACTGTGGAGAAAGGTCAGCCTCCTACGGGACATACCAGAGCACAAGTTTCTTAGGTTTCTGAAGTCAAGAAAAGAGGCCAAACTAAAAGAGGTGTTTTATTTACTGGCTGCTTGTTGGAAGGTAGCTTGCAAGTGTGAAGAACTGGCTTGCCAGGATAGGCTGCTGGCTGGCACAGCCGTGCTGCCCCAGCAGTGCCTGCATCCCCCTGCAGCCTCAAAGTTTTTGTCAAATCTTAAAGAATAATCCCATTGGGGAAAAAAAAAAAAAGTCCAAAACATTTAAACATTGGAAAATCCTAGTAGTGTAAGAAAATCTTAAAAAACTCTAATGAATCCCTGCAATACAAAGTCTCAGATGTGTTGGTCAATAACAATTAAGCAGCATGCATATGGACACTAAACATCATCACTTCACAAGATACACAAACTTCGAAAAACCCACTGCAAATATGAAACCTGACTTAAAGTCTAGCAGTCATAACTCGGCGTTTCCATTCTTTAACTCCTATTTACAACAGAACCACTTTAACAGTGAATCCTCTGTATTCACCTTTGCAAACTTCAAGATGTATTTTTATTCTCTCTGTGTCAGCCAAGTATCCAAGCTCCCACTTTCCAAGTGAATCATTTCACTCCTACTTTGGGTTATTCAGAAAAACAAATATGTATCCGTTACACTATGTCATTAAAATGACAGGGAGGATACAAACTAGTGACAGCAGTCCCAAAATATGATTTTGCAGGTACTGGGAATGTATATTTATTACTGCCTATACTGCAGGCTGCTTCTGGCTTCTGACTAATGTGCTCTTTAGTGCCACACTCAAATGTGTAACACTGACCCTTTGCAACATAGAGGATCATGGTAAGACAAGAATTAATTGCATCACACTGTTAACCATCTAAAAGCTAGGTGCTATCTTTGAGCTAATCATCTGCACTCTGCACGTCCCTAGAGAGAGATCCAGAAGGTGATTCACCTCACTCTCCTTAAGCCATTTATCTAGCACAGACAAAGAGACCTTTGAAGGCCCTCCACCTCCCCCTTCTCTGTAGAGGTTTCACTATAGAGCAGATGCTTAACTGTTCAACAGCTGGAGTTAAACAACACGAAAATACCTATTGTCTCTACTAGTGGCTGCCTTATACATCACCTTGAACACAGTTATCATAACTACCAGTTAGTTTAAAACAGTAAAACAGAAACAAGGAAATGAGTTGCCTGTAAATGTGATGTTTCCAAACACAGCAATAAATGCAGCAGCATTGTCATTTGAAGTCTGACACATCCTTTCACTGCTCTCGTTATTTTAGTCAACCATGGGAACTTTGCAGTTTAAATAGATAATAATTTTCTATTAAAAAGCAAACAAACAAACAGACAAAACAACAAAACATACCTAAGCTAAAAATGCGTGGAAGTTGAGTGGGTTTATTTCCTTCAGAGAAGTACACAAGCTGACTTTGGGAAAAGTTACCAGATGCCACAATTAGTCACTGAGGTAAAACCTATTGCCAGCACACAGGAAACAGCTTTTTTAGAGCCAACAAAAGGAAGGCATAAAGTTTTCAGCAGGACTCAGATTTCACTGAAGAACAGTGACATATAATGGCTAATGATAACTGATGCAAAGAAGCAACACCTGTCCAGCCCCTGCCTTCCAAAATGGCTCTTGTTCTCTGCAGCTCCACTAGAATATGTGCAAGAGTCCTTGTGCACAGTGGAATTGCACTCAGAGACAACACGGCTAGGACTGTCCCTAATCACTTGCCAGGGAGTGGACTGGGATACTGCCCTGCTCCAGCAGCATCCCACATCTCTACCCTTGTCTGTTTCCCTCTGGCACTCTGCTACACTAGGTGGACGTTCCAGGAATCCTCCTGCTTGATTACTGTGGCTTGCAAAGACAGGTATAAAACAAGAAATGCCAAAAGACAAAGCTTTTGTTTAGCATTTAATACAAAACCAAATATTTTAAAATTCTAGCTGTATTCATCCATGAATCTTTAAATCCCTACACAGGAAGTGAGACAATAAGGCTGGTACATACCCAAACATAAACTTAAACCCACGTTCACTACACATCTACCATATTTCTTGGACTTTTCACTACAGCATCTACTCAAACAGCTGATGCCACAAAATGCGAACTGAAGCAAATCATGGAAATGTATATCATACATCCACATTCCTGTGGGGTATGTGGTTCTTCCTTTTTACACTGTTTACAAGGCATGGTTAAACAAGACTATAAAGCTGACAAGTTTAATAATTTAACCTTCGAATCTATACACTACAAGGTCTTCTGTTAGCAAGTTTTACAATAGGTTATTTATTAGAAACTAAGGAGCTATCAGTCAGGTAATGCCTCAACAAAATTAAGTGGGCTATTTTGCAGAACATTTGTGTCAATTAATGTAATCACTCAATTTATTTCATTCTAAGGCACTGTTTCTCTTAGAGATGTGTATCTATACACAGAGAGAGACAGCATTAATGTGTGCACACCAGGCATGCTGCCATGAGTTAATTAGGAACGGTTGCTGACATACTTCTATGCAAGACTTTCAACAAAACTGCAACAATACAGCAAGGGAAAATACATTTTTATAAACTCAAAAGTTTATGCTCTTTATGCACAGTTACTCACATTTTAAGAAAAAATATTAAATGTTTTGTGAGTTTTCAAAGAATACAATCTGTTCATAAATTATTTAATTATTTCTAAAGGTCAAAGTTTTCCTTTTGAAGTTTCAATGTGAATGTCCAAGAATAGAGGCAACTTGCCTCACTTCTCTCAAGCTTTTCTCAAAACAACACGTTGTCACTGCTATATCCGATTGAATGTGATTCATGTGACTATGGTATGTGACATTACCATATATGCACCATCATAGTCTCATCTAGCAAACATTGTTAGGGTCCTACTTCAGGCTGGATTTCACACAATGGGCTAGGAACCAGGCTTGCTGTGTTTGTTACTGTGGCCATGGACATGCCAACTCACAATACACCTTCCTTTCTTCTTCCTAATTTGAATGGAGTTAGGACATTGAATCAAACAGCAGATGCCCTATTGGTTAAGAGGTGTCTTCCAATGTGTAAGCAAATACAGCTGATCTGGACAAATGGCAGCAGTCATGAGCATCTCCATCTAGTTTCACCTTCACCGCTCCCATCCTATAAAATGCAGTCAGTGAGATGGACTCTGCGGTCTGCAAGCCATCTTCACCCAAGAGAAAACACCTCCCAAAGCCACGGAAGAAGATACAGCTGTACTGAGGTCCTCTTCTTCCCCCTTTTCTCCTTCTCCCTTCCCTTCTGCTCCCAGCAGCAGCCCAGGGTTCAGCAGGTCCACCCAGCATCCCAAGCTCAGCAGTACAACATGGGCTGCAGCGCTAGTTTCTGAACCATCCTGCAGCTACTGAGACCATGTTACTTTCCCCAGACTGAACATGCACTTCAACAGCCACTCCTCATCCCTCCTTTATCCAACCTATGGATAAAATACAGCATGCGAGCCAAAGGTAACACAGTTCTACTGCATCTAAACCCAGGATACAGAGGTGAAACATGTCCTGTGGAATTAAAGAACATGATAAATCAGATTATTCTTATCTCCTTCAAGCACTACCCAACTTTTTATGCTAGCTTATTTTCTCATATAAAACTACCTTGAACCATCAGTTCTGGGGTTCTTTTAGGAAAAAAAAGTAAAAGAAAAGAAGAAAGGTCTTATGGAACCATGGAAAGGCTGCACCTGGTTTTCTATACTCACATTCCCTCCATGTGTTTGGATATTACTACAGGTGCTGATGTTTATGGAAGGTGTGTCTTGTTGAAATTAGCAAAGCAGATAGCAGCAGCAAGATGTTGATAACTGACAGAATAGCTGAATTATTCCAGGCAAGGCTGGAACACGCAATCAATGTGAGTTAAAGCAATGCTAGTCTACACTTACCTGCTATTCACTCTCAGCCCAGCAGCCTGAGAAACACTCCCTAAATTATTTCTGCTGAAATAAACAGTATTAGGAGAGAGGCCTCCTGTACAGTTTAAAATATCACAATATAGTCAAGTGTCTGAAAACAGAGGCTAGCTAGACTGTGGAATGGTTTTCTGGATTAATGTTTTAAAGAATGACTCTCACAATGACAATAAGGACTCGACAAAACAAATTGCCAAACATCATTTTAAGATTTAATATAATAAAGGACTGTGCTGGCCAGTATAAAAACATTTTGAGGTACAAGGAAGAAAGATGGCAAGTCTGAAATTGAAGGAAATATTTGCAAATATTTTGTCCTATGACAGAAGAAAACACAAATCTGTTTAAAATATTTAAAAACACATTAAAATACATTATTTTTTAAGAAAAAAAAGTCTAAAAAATCCCATCTCTAAGAGTAAACTAAAAGTGTATTCTAAAATCCACAAACATAAGTAATTCATACATCTTCCTAATTCTAAATTGTTAGAAAAAGGCAATACTAGCCCAGATTCTGGATGTGGGTATGAGAAAGAATTTCTGCATGTGTCCATGTGGAAAAAAAAAATTTAATTTATTTTGCTGATTTGAAACAGTGGTTTCATTTTGCTCAGTTACCCCCATCTGCAATTTTTTTTTCAAAGGTACTGAGATACACATAACACAGGGGCCACATGATTTCCTACAGTGATATTCAGAAACTTACTTTGATGTAAGTAATTCAATTTTGGAAAAGAAAAATCTTTTGCAAAGTAATACAATAATGGAAAGAAGTTATTGTAACCATCACTAATACTAGAGTGTGGACACACTTGGTCCTTCCAGAAAATGGTGTATGGTAAAAGCAGTGTTGCAATTAACATAGAAAAAAAAAAAAAAAAAAAAAGAAAAGAAAAGGCATAATTTGTGGTTTGTATCACTGATTTGGGAACCTTGTCAAGTTAAAAATAAAATTAACTAAAATCACACACTCATCTATATGCCAGAATAAGCTGAGGATTTCCACCAGAAGCTGTAAAGTAAAACGGTCAAAAAATAATCATATGAGTTCTTCTGGAAAAATGTTTCCAGGTGACTATTAAATGAAAGCATAACGACAAAGGAAACTGACACATTTTTATCAGAAGACAGGAAACAAAACCAGTAAAATATCCTAAATACCAAAACACTTGTGGAAACATTACTGTATTTTTCACTGTTATAAAAGGCAATCCTGCTTGTTTAAGAAAACAAAACAAATTTCAAAATGCTGCCCATTTACCACTCCCTCAACTTTATGAGGGTGGAATGAGATGTCCCAAGCACAGATTGTTTTGCAGGTCTAAAGCCTGTTTATAAATGCAAGGAATCGTGACAACTAACAATAATGACTAAAAAAGGTTAGTGGTAACTATATTCATTGTAATACAATTATCCATTGCAGAAAACCTCAGAAAATAAAACAAACAAAAGTCAGCCCCAGTAACCTTAATGTTGGGAAACTACTAAACCAAATAACACCTCCGAGAGTTTTACAGAAAGCATTTGCTCATATGTAGGAAGGCTTTGTGTCTTCTGGGCTGTGATCAAGTGTAAAGCATGGGAATGAAGCCCTGCACTGAAGTAGGCCCCGGGTGCAGAGGGAAGGGATGTGCTGGCAAGGTCAGGCTCCTGCAGATAAGCTCTCCAAAGAGTTCACTTTTCCTCCACACACTGCAAAATGAAGTCACTGTAGTTACTTCACCTTTAGATAACAGATGAAAGAGAAGCTTCTGGGTGAAGCCAGGGAGCAGACATGTGCTAGGGAGGAAACACCCGGCTGCCTGGCTGTTTCCTGGAACAGGGTCAGGTTAATACTCCTGGCAGCAGCAGCAAGGCCATCAAAATGAGATGCTGTGATTTTTGAAGAGGGACCAAAATTTAAGCTTGATGATTATTCCAGGAATTTGCTAGCATGATACTATAAGATGAGCAGCTTGTGTAATTTGGTATTTACAACCCAGTGCGCAAAACAAATTATGGTAGCAAGTGAGACTGTAAGAGAATCACATTCAAATCCTGGAACAGACAGGAAAAGCAGTTTTGAAACTTGGAGAAAATCTTGGCACAGATTGTTATGCTAAACTCAAAGGCAATACCCCCAAAAAGAAATCTTCTAAGTGACATAAATATTATAGCCACAGGTGACAGAGAAGTTTAAGTATTTATATCTACCTATATATAGTTATACACAGACAACACACACAAAAACATACATGATTAAAAAAAAAAGAACTCTCCCTCCAAAACACATAAAAATTATCATCTAGAATTAAAGAACAAACCTCTAAAACTTTTATTTTATAACTAATTATTATGCAGACCATATTTAACATTTTGAGGCCTTTTGTGGCTCCTCAAAATCATTTGCCAGGTAAGGAAAGACTTACAAATCCATTTGCTTTTTAAGCGCAAGTGAAATGAGGCCCAAGGGCCAATTCAGGCTTCTACCATGAGAGACAAAACACAGAATGCTAACTCAGCACAAAAGTGCTTATCCCTGCCTTGTTCCTTTTGTAACAAGAGTCAGATGAAAGAAGGCTGGTGTGATCTTACAGAAACCATCCCTGAAATAAACGTGCAATGCACTCCTACTGTGAGAAATATAGAAAGAAAGGGGAAAAAAAGAGGTAGAATGTCTAAAATCAGGAACAATGCCTGAGAACAGTCCTTCATTGAAAAGAATGCAAGCAGAAAAACTGGAAATGTATTTCTTACATACTGTAATAAACTGCAAAAAGGGCTAAGTGATCTTATCAGTTGTCTGTCTAATACCCCAGTCCTGTAAAACGAGTGCACAACAAGAGGCCCAGCAGGACAGGATGCAGCCCTGGTGCTGCACAGGAAGAAGGCAGAGAGAGCTTCAGTGGCCAAAACCCATGGCCCAGAGCCCATCCCACTGAGCTTACAGAGCATCAGCCCCAACATAGCCTCCCATAGGTCAATATCTGGTGGAGGATGCTTGCTTGTTTTAAATACGCTATAATGCTTTGTTCCTGTATGTACAAACTCAAGAAATTAAGGACAGACATTGGGAAGACAACCTAGGCCATTCAGACAACATCATGACTGCAGGGGAGTGGAATTTCACAGTGGCAGTGATGTAGCCTTGAAAGAGGTGCTCAGAGAGGCTGTTGAATCTCAGTCCTTGGAGACTTTCAAAAGCTGACAGATCAAGGATGGCCTTTAGCAACATTCTCTAACACTGAACTTGCCCTGCTTCAAGCAGGAGGTTGGGCTAGACTTCCCAGAGGTTCCTTCCAGCCTCCATCATTCTCTGATCCTATGACATATTTCACTTCTAGCCTTGTACAAACTGTATCACCATTTAGTAATTTCTTTACATTCTTATACACGATATTTTACCAAAAGACTATTTTTAATGGTTTGTTTATATGTATGATTAAATACGTCCGTGAGGAATATAAACACCATGAGAGACATAGTTTTGCTAAGCGACATGGTTAGCGATGGGCTTGGCAGTGTCAGGTTAGTGGTTGGACTTGATTTTAAAGGTCTTTCCCAACCAAAATGATTCTATCTGTGTATGCGTATACATATGGGTACCTTTCTATGCATACATATATATACACACACAAAATTCTAGCCAGTAATAATATTTAAAAGTTTCTGTGTGATGAAATATGGTTTTTATCAGTTGCAGACCTCAAGCACAGTCAGTTAAAGGAAGCAAGAACTGTCTAAAGAAAACAATAGAAGTGGTCGACTTCTCCAGGTCTGAGTTTCCATTGAAACAGGATCAGCTCTCAGAAACACGTGTCACAATGGTCTGCGAGAACATGAAGGAATAAAGGTCTTCTGAATATTTACATTGACAAGAGAAACACCTATATTTGAAGAAGCTTTACGATAAATAACACCTGTATAGGATTCATAGTCAAATATCATCAAGCAATACATTAACTGTGTGAGTATTCTCACTCAAACTATTATTTTTCTCTTCCTGCACAGTATTACCAGACATGGGTATTAGCAAATAAGTAATGCTGTTTTTCTGGTCTGATAGCAGGTCCAGGATGTACAATACGTGGCAGTGTGAATTTTTTTGTTGTTATTAGTTTCCAATAAAAAAATGCCATGTATACATAATTTTGCAGATAGAATTTAAAGGCTTACTGGTTCACAATTCTGTCTTATTAGCACAATTCTAGTTTTCATTAGTTTCACTTTCATGATTTTCACAATTCATACCCCGAGAGCAGGTTTACTGATGAATGTGGGAAGGCATTAAGGTCAAAAGGAGCAGTATGGCACCTTAGTGGTAGAGATGTTGCCTATCTTTATTTCCCTTTCTTTCTTGTTCTCGTTTCTCTGGGTTATAAAATTTCCATACTCAACTCCATACCCATATATATATATGCTGTAACAGAACAAAAGTCCGTAAGTCCAGAATAATGTCTCCAAGCATAGTATCTGTTAATGTCCCAGGAATTCTTGATATCGATTTTCTAGTAGATAGAATTCCTTATATTTTACAGTTAATGGAGTCTTGGAACAAGGAGGTGGAACAATTTGTGTTAACCACTTCATGAAGTGACCTAGAATTGCAGCAGCTCAGCAAGAGGCCTGTTTGTCTTCCAGAGTGAAAAGCTGTAAATTAATTGGTCACTTCTGTATGGAAGTCATGCCATAGCTGAACAACACTGAGTCCAGCACAGATTTCTGGGGAATTTTACCATTGACCCTACACTATCAAAAAAATCCACAAAAACAAACAAACAAACAAAAAAACCCCACCAACAACAAAACTCAAACCCAAGTGCTTCCTAGTTTTTATCCAGTTATCTGTAAATGCAAGGGATTTCACAGCTGTTTAAGGAACTCATCAAAGTCTCTGGAAATAAAAATGCACTTGCTTATCCATATAATTAGGACCTTCAAAGAACTCCAGTATGTTTGTGAGACATGTCATCCTTTACAAAGGCCAAGCTGACTCATTCTCAATAGATCACACCTACCTATCTGCTGCTAACTCTCTCCCTTACCACAGTTTGCAAATAATATGCCTGGAAGAGATCCAAGGCTTGCCAGCACACACTTCTCTGGTTCTCCTCAGGGACTCCACTAAAAAAAAGGTGTTACTTGTGACCTTCTGGTCTTCAGGTACCAAAATTTCATTGATCACATCTAAAAATTTAGCTTTTGCATAATTTTTGTGGACAGATGAAGTCTAGTTGAAGTCTACCACTACATTACCACTTATTTCCTACCATTCTAGCCTCACCCACTTGCCATTAAAGTTTATGAATGGTCATACATTGTAGATACCATTTTCAAACTTTTGGGTTTTTTACTCGGATCTCTTACATGTTCTTCCTTCTTAAGAAACAAAGGTAACTTTATCGCTAAATAGTCTTCGGAGAAGTTTGGGGTTTTTTTTTTACATTTGCTATGTGAGCTGGATACACGCTCTGTGATATTTCTGTCATTATTCAGATTTAACCGTGAAAAGACATGCAGCACCTGCCAGCAGATACAAGAGCCCTACCTTCAGAAACCAATTATCTCTGAGACTATTGCATTGATGCCTTCAATCTTTTTTGGTCTGGATACATTTTGTCATTTCAACATCCAAACATGCAAATAAAAAAGGGATACACCACAGTAGCAAAATACATCTGCCCATTTATGTTACTTTCATTTCAAGAATCACCCTTCCCCATCCATGATATCTCCTGCTTAACAACTGTGATCTTCCATTTCCTCCAACATCCTGTCTGAAAGAAATGGCACGAGTCCAGAATAATTGAAGCTCGACTAAAACGGTACTTTTTAATCTACGGTCTATAGATTATTTCTAAGGAAAGATTAAAAGATAACTAAGAAAAACAAGCCTACTGTCATGCTTACATTTATGATTATGATTAAAGATCTTGCACTGCAATTTTTTTAAGGGCTATCGTAGGAATCAGGCTTTATATTCAGCACTTGTAGCTAGAGTTCGGTGAACTACCAGACATGACACATTGATGTGAAGCAAATCCACAGCAGAGACAGAACCCTCCTTTTTTTCCACAGGTTTTTGCTACCATATCACACAAACCTGCTGCAATGGGGAAAAAAAAAGTGAGAGAAATCAAGCTGAGGTGAAACACAGGAGAGGCCTCTGCAGCCGTGGCTCTGACCTGACCCCTTTGTCTGAAGGTGCATACCTGTAACTGCTCAACCCATTCCTGTCACCAGCCAACTGCTCACTGACAGGAAAGCCGGAGCTGAGGTCAACCACTCCACTAAACTATACATTTGCATTAGGCCTGATCACAGTCAGACTCACTGAGTGGCACTGACTTCACAACTGTTCTTAACTACAGTCATCTGATCAAGCAGAATTTAATCCTTACGTTTACAATTGCTTATGCTGTTGTCTGGCATTAGTGTCATAATCGCAGACACAAATTGTACATGTGAATTGCCCCAGCAACTAAGTATCCAGGAAGAAGCAAAGTTCCAGCTTAGAAGAAGGCTATACATCTCTGGGAGCATTTCTAGATCACTCCTGTGTGGCATAAGTCATTTGACTACAATGCAAAGCTGAAGTCTGGGAAGTGTAACATTGGTAAAGCTGGGAGTGACTGAAAAAGTACACCGGTGCCTGCAGTGACCTATCCATGGGACAGCAGGCAGGAGAAACACGGCTGCATGTCACTGCTTAAGGGCAAAAATCACAGAGTTAGTACTACCAGAGGAAAACAACCTCTCTCAAGTTGCACGCACACCACCTACGTGCCGCTGCTTCTGCCTTGGGGAAGAGCAGCACCCAGGAAAAAAATCAGCGACGGTTTTAACTTTGTGCTCTGAAAGCTTCTGGGGGCAGAAAATGTGTATTTTTAAAGCCTCCGTGTTTGTGAGAGGGCTGCGGCTGAGCCGCGACTATCCCGCGCTGGCCGCTGCCACCACACACGCCGTGTCGGCAGCGCTGCTGCGGCGAGCTGCGGGGCCAGGGGCACGGGGGAGCAGCGGCACGGG
>WBNH01007364.1:0-30761 GCA_013401255.1 Urocolius indicus
TTTGGCAAATAACTTTTTTATTTTTCCCAATGACAGTCTGTTTGTGTTGCATGGCAGTATCAATCTGGGAAATGTTCCTTTTGCAGGATCTGGGAGACCATTACAGATCTGTCTTCTTTCCATCTACTGTCCTTGGCCATAAATTTCTGCTTTGGCTAAGTCAAAGCAAGCTCTCAGCTATTGAGGGCATTTTTGGATCAATTGATGTTCTGGTCTTTACTGACACAGTGAGGAAGCATTTTGTTCTTCAGAGTGGTCCAGGCTGCAAACCACCAAGGTGCTTCAGTCAGACAAAGCAAAATTCCTAAATATGATGCGTGCCCAATATATAAACTCATTTAGAGCTCCAAATGCCCTCATCCTCCCAGCTTCACTAGAGACAAGAGCTTATAAGGACTGGCCAGTGCTCAGACAGGCACTGTGCTTTGGGCTTATGATCTCTGGCACTGTGCAGCCATATCAAAAACCATGTTTTTTTCTGTCTTGCTAGAGAGGTGCAAATTCTTTGCTTTTCTATAATTTCTTATTTCAACAGCGGGTGCCAGGCTTTTGACTCCAGGCTATATTTGTTCCTGTTGCTGTTGGATGTGTTTCTGATCACCTGGGCAGGGAGACAGGTATTTGCCTTTTTTGCTGGTTACTGACTTGCACCATTGACATTAGTAAAGTACAGCCAAATGAAATATAGTGATCTTGTAAACCTTCGGCTGGCCAAGGGATTTTTTTTAGTGTCAGAATCCTGGACAACCTGATGTGAAACTCAAAGACCTACTTCTGCTCTCTCTGCACCTTCTTACCCTGTCTACAAATGAGGCAAATCGCCTAGGCTTTGGCTTCCTGTGCATCATGGCAGGGACATTGGATAGCCCTTGAAACTCTAACTGGTTGTTTCTAGTTGTAGAGATTCTGATCTACACTAAGAATGAGTCCTCTGGGTGTCTTTGTGACAAAGCAGGTTGGGTCTGATGCTATGTATAAGATGACATTCTACTTTCAGGCTGTAAGCTTTTCCTCAAACTACATTTGGAAAGGAATGGCCTTCAGATGACTCAACATGTATCTGCTGGTCATTAAGCTGCAGAGAGGTTTTTGCTGTGTTACTTCATTCTTATCGTTGCAAAGTTTCTGAAAGAGTTGCTGAAGGTCTTTCTTATTGTCAGAGACCTCATTCCTTAGTGTTAATACATTTGGTTAACATCTTCACAAAGCAACTTGGTTGGCACCTCAGCTTAGAATGAAAAGGAGCTTCAGACACTACTGACAAATTTCACATATACTCTATCCTTGAGGAAAAGAGTTATCTCCTGGCTTTACTCTAAATTCTATCCCTAAATTCGCAGGCTTTGCACTTTAAGAATTAAAGTGACTTTAAGACATCTTGCAGAAGAACAACTGTAGGCAGTCAGTGTTTCTTTGCTTATAAGATCCTGCTGCTCTGGAGATGTGCAGCTGATATTCTGTAGAAATTATTCCTTCTTCCAGTAGTGAAGATTTAGACAAACCTGAATCCCAGGATGATTTGGAACTAAAGCAAAAACATATATATCTCTTAAAAATGGAGTTTGACCCAGGTGACAAAAGTAACTTTCTTATTCTCCAGTGCAAATGTCTTATTTAATAAAATTATTTGTAGAGAATTTTATGGCACATCTGCTCCTGAAATGCTTCCATTGATGATAACAGATATTGCTTTAATCCATCCAGCTCATAATGTCAAGAGCTTTGTACATTTTTCTATGTAAACGTAACAAAAATAGTGTTCATTTGAAGTACTTTTAAATCTCAAATGTTTTTGTAATATTTGATTACTGTTTGCAAAAAATATTGGTTTTTAATCATAGAATCATAGGGGTTGGAAGGACTCTTAGGGAACATCTAGTCCAACCACCCCTGCATAAGCAGGTCTACCTAGATCAGGTCACACAGGAATGCATCCACGTGGATTTTTAAGACCTCCAAGGAAGGAGACTCCACACCCTCCCTGGGCAGCCTGTGCCAGGGCTCCCTCACCCTCAGAGTAAAATATTTTTTTCTTATGTTTAAATGGAACTTTTTGTGTTCCAGCTGCATCCCCGTATCCCCTGTCCTGTTGCTAGATGCAATAATCTGGAAGTGAGGGGGAGGAGAACTTCCCTGAATCTGCTGCCCACATTCTCTTAATGCCCCTCAGGATGCTGTTGGCCGCCTTGCCCATGAGGGTACGCTGCTGCTCGTTTATTTGCTGTCCACCAGAACTGTCAGATCTCTCTCTACAGAGCTGCTCTCCAGCAAGTCACCCCCAGCCCGTCCTGGTGCAGGGGGTTGTTCCTCCCCAGGTGCAGGACTCTGCACTTGTTCTTGTCAAACCTCAGGAGGTTCCTCTCAGCCCCACTAAGAGTATCTAACAAAAGTGTTGCAAGTCCTCTTTGATGACCTGGGATCTCATAGGCAAGATGAATTACTTGAAGCCTGTGGATATTATTTGCAGCTTTAGTTGTATTATAAACTTTAAACAAATTTCTTGACTTTATTTTGGTGCACAGAAAATCAGAGATTGGTTCATTGTCTCAGCTGAAGACTTTTTTTAAGACTGATATGCATCCAGCGTTGCTCTAATCTATGGCAGTAATGTTGACAATCCCTTATAAGAGTGGCTTTTCATTTAACAGTACACAATATCTTCCAATATGTGTACCATCTTTATTCAATTAATTATTTAGATATTTGCATTCTTATCTGAAGCCTAATGTGTGTAACTCTGGTGTTGTGTTATGAGAGAGAAACAGAATGTCATGACAGAGAAAATAAGAAAGACATTTCAGAAATGGAAGGAAAGTCAACTACAGATGACATTGTGGAACTTTTAAATAGATGTGCAGAGATCATTTTTTATTTAGTAGACTTTCTTTCAGACACAAGATTGTTAAGTTCAACCGTCCTACCACAGTTGTTTAGTAAATTGAATTTCTTGCCTTGTTTGCTACTCATTGAGTTAGTGAATCTCAACAAATAAGACTTGCCAGAGGGTTTTCAAAAATCAGTGATGGACCCTTGAGAAGTGAGTTTGTACATGTGAGGTACATTACAAATAGCAGCTGCAACAGTGGCAATTGATTCTGTCTATACACATGAAATTTATTTTATTATCTCATAGTCTTTGTGGCTTAGATAATGTATTAGCTACTTATTGTGAGAGATTTAGGTACAAATTCATTTAAGTTACAAGTAAAAATAAATGTCACTTTAGCTTAGATGATTGATTACATTAAAGCTACTCTTTGGGGTAATACTCACAATACCTGTTCAGTCTTTTTCATAGCTAGTGGGTGGTATAAAAGTGCGAGGCAGCACCTGAGTACTAGAAGGGGTCATTGTTATCACAGTCTGACCTCCTCCTTAACTTTATAATTTCATCACTGACCTTGTACAGCTCTTTGAGCTTGGGTATGTATTTGGGGAAAATGTATATCCTTGATGTGAAGCCCTCAGGAAAGGGATGTGGGCTTTATGTATATTGCTCCAGTGAGAAACGTTTTCAGTATTTGAACATTGTCTCGTTTCCCATCTGGATTTGTATACTTTGGCTTTCAGTTGCCCTACATAATTAAGAGACTTTGACAAGACAAAGAGCTTTATTTCTCAGATTATTTCTCTCTATACTTATTCATAAATCAGAGTCAGTTCTCTTCTTAACCTTAATTGCATTAAATTAATTAAGCTGACCACTTCCCTATCATTATGTAATGGTGGCACTTGTATACATTAAATAATCTTTATTTCCTCACTCAGAGCACTGTGCACACGAGCTCATGCTAAACATGCTCTTGAAGTGCATACTGTATAGTGATCCTCCATTTATAGAGATTTTTGTAACCTACTCCCTAGTCAGTTGTTAAGTAGTTTGTTAAGCAATAAATAGATTTGTAGAATGCTAATGCTTAAGCTCAAACATCAATCAGCATTAACAAATCCTGGCAAAACTAATGCTTTACTGGCCTGTTTTCATTTTATGTCTAACTATTAAGTAGCACTGGCTTTACAAGAGCTCCCTACCACCCTAAAATAACTTGCAAAGAAATGAGCAAAATATTCTCTGCCTTGCAGACCACACTATGAAGTATTGATGAAGAATGTACTTGTTCTTCTGTGTAATAATGAAACACTTCAGCAATTACAGAGTAACTCAAATCATCGGAAAAGTCCATAACACTTTTTGGAATCACAGTCTCTCATGTATACTGTTGGCCAATTGAAGTTTTTTTTTGTCCAAATTTATATTTGGAAACACTTCTGCATCTTTCAGTTCATGAACAATTCAGCCAGATTCATTTTTTTGTTATGCTATCTTTTGAACCATTTTAATATTTCCTTGGAAAGTACAAGAGAGTTAAAAGTTACAGTTTTAATGAGTAGTTTTATGTTGATAGCATCTTTCCCACCCCCATCCTGCAATATCACAGGCTCATTCTTTACCCTCTGTGCTTTGCTAGAGGGGTATCAGGACACACAGGGTTTTTTCCTATTTCATCTCCAAAGTCCTGAGAGTTGATGGTAATTTTCAAAGGGACTTCTGTAGTCAGGTAGCCGTCAAAAGACATATCCTGATATTTCAATTTTGTCTTGGGCCACAATCATTTGGGAGGAGTCTACTTCTTTGAGTCTGCTTCAGAAACTCCAAACTTTTCACTCTTCAAAGTTCATCTGCAACACCAAATTCCAAATTAATACATTTCTGTGTTGGGTTTGTATGGAGAGTTGTTTTGCTTGGTAATAAGGGATGGAGCTGCTGTGCTGACTCCTGTGAGCAGTTCTTAAAACATCCCCCAGCATTTCTCATTTCTTCCCAAAACATCCTCCCCCTTTTCTCTATCCCACTGTTGGGAGTGTACAGGGGCAAGTAAGTGAGCGCCTGCTTGGGCCTTGTACCTGACTGGGCCTAAACCATGACAACGTTATTACAGTGAAATTGTCTGTCTCATTCATATATCACATTCAAACTGCACCTCCAGATTGTTCTTAATGCTACAGCTCTGCTATAAGGCTATTGTTTGAAGCTGGCTTGTGGTACTGTGACGTGAGAGACTGGGAATGGATAGTGATGAGAGGCAGCAATGTCTTTGGCCAGCGTGGCCATCTGAGGACTGCAGAATGCCAAATCATATCCAGGGTAGTTGCTGAAGGAGATCATAATCTTCTGTCTGTCTGCTTTGGCCCATTATTTTACAGTTTCTTAGGTAGCATCTATCTCATATTTTGTAAATTTCTATATGAGCATCTTCATATAACTAGTCTTTTGAAGGGAACTCATATATCAACATTAAAGGGGCTAATTCTTTTAGCAAAATTACTCATTTATGGGCTAATTTTAAGGAGTTACTGAGTATGTATAACTAAGGGTTTGTTTTCATAATGCTATGTTTAAACAGTATTATATACTTTTGCCATCTGTGTTATCCACATGTAGATTGCAAGTAGAATTTAGTTGATATTACATATATACCTTTGTTTTCAACTTCTTCAATTTTTCAACTCCAAAAGAAGGTGAAAGAGTTGCTGTTCCTAAGAATTAATCACTGCAGAACTGTGCTAATGCAGAAAGAACTTCTCCCAGCTTTCACCTTCTCGTGATGATGGTAGGAACTGATAAGTTTAGATTTAATTTAACAATACATGCATACTAGTCTTTTAGCAAGAACATTGCTTTGTGATTAGAGTAGTTAGTTATTTCCAAGAGTATTTTGAACCTTTCTCCCATTAAGATGTACTCCAGCAGAAGAACATTTTTAAGCACTTACTAAAATCAGCATTTTTTGTAACCATTTGCATGGTTCAAAATAAATATTTTAAGAGTACCTTGATTACAGTAACTACAGCTTGATTATTTAAGGTTTTACAGCTGTAGTTGACTACTGTGTGATTTACCAAAATGTGAAATGCTCACATTTCATTTGCATGTCATTTAAAATGAGATATCAGACTTGAATTTCTTTGGAAGTATTTAACCAAAGACTTGGACTTACTAAAAATACCTACTGAGTATACACGTGCTAATCCAGGTGTATGGAACATCCTAAACTTAGGTCCATTGAAACTATGTGGGCAGCCTAGTCAGGTAGGGAGGAAGGATGATCCTCATGTTGTGGTGTGCTTTGTCTCTCTCCAGGAATGCGACAAGGTAATGACATTGGCACACAGTATCGCTCAGCCATCTACACATACTCTCAGGAACAGATGGAAGCTGCCTTGAGATCTAAGGAAGAATATCAAAAGGTAACACTGGGCAGGGCATGGAATTGCTTCACATACAAGCAGACGTCAAAGACATCACCAATTAGCGCAAAATTAGGTCTTGCACTGTGCGTGGTTTCCATGTTGCTATTAAAGTTCCTCATTCCTATATTGAATTTGCATCCTATTTGCTTTAAATTTCCACCTTTTGTGAAATGTGGTGGGCTGTGGTTTTTTTGGTATGAGTAATTTTCTAGAAAAATAGATATTTGTGCAGCAGAGAGAATTTTAATCTCTTCTGGAGATTTTTTTAGTGTGGGTACACCAGAGCAGAGTTCTGTGATCTTAAAGCTATGAAAATATATCTGAGATCCCACACTCTAAAGACTGAAGCCAAAATCTCAGCCCCAAGAGTACTTAAACACTGAGTGAAAGTTCTGATCAATATTTAACCTTGGTATCTCCAGATCACCCACCTGCTGCTTGTAAGATACTTCTATCAAGCCATTCCATAAATGTCTTTGATTTAATGCGACAGTCCATGGCTTAGTGAGACTATTTGTTTTGACACTGGGATTTGTGTGATAGAAGATCAACCATTTTCCTTTCTATACACATTCCTGTTTTTAGCGAAGATGGATTCTGTCTCTTTCCTGTCACATAAGCTATTATTTAACTAAAGGCAGAGGGATTAGTGTCCTACAGTGTTGCTGCATTGTAATTGCTGTCTGATCTGCCTAGTGGTCTTGTCAATGCAATATCCAGATTCTACAGCAGAGATACATAATTTCTTATAACTTACATGAAATAAAATACCCAAGACATCAAGGCAATAAAATAACTTAAGTAGTGCTAAAAGAATATCAGCTTTCATGCATTCACTTATACAATTGCTTCACTAAAGTGTTATGTTGAAGAACTAGGAGTTTTGTTGAATATCTAATGTTAAACATAAAATACTGTGGTATGAAGAGTGAGAGTATTTAAGTCCAAGACATATACCAAATTCTGAAAAGGAGATGCATGTGCAGAAGTCTGCATGACAGTTTGCTTTTCATCTATGTATGTGTGACTTTGGTGGGCTGAGCTGTGTGTGCTCTTGTGGGGCTGGTTTGTACGTGCAGTTGGTGTTATTTTGCATGCAAAAAGGTTCTCTGAACTGCAAGAAGCTAATTTGCAAGTCATTCCTAGCAGTGTGATAACTGTGCATGTAAATTAAGTGTTCAATGACATACATATTTTCTCATGAGTAGCTGAACACGTGGGGATAAGTCAATCTTGCAGATGTTTGTCTTTGTTAACAGAGTAGTTTCTGAAGGTTCAGTACTCATATTTATCATGGAGAACTTCTTTATACTCATTGTTTACCTTAGATACGTTGCTTTTCCAAGTTGGTTTTGATCCTTTTTGTTAGCATCTGCTGACCGATATCAAACTGTAAATCTCAGAGCTTTCAGTTTGCCTTCCTATCTCCATTATTCTCTGCTGTTATTTGTCATTAAATTAATACTTACTTGAAAGCAAAATTACGATGTAGGAGATTGCAGTAAGATATTACAGAAATTTCCATCATCAAATAGATTTTCTTAATGGCACGATTTAAAGTCTACCTACCTTGAAGTCTATCACCTTTTGAAAGTGTGTATAATTAGTGCATTTATATAATTAGGCACAACTCTGTAAGCGATCACATGTAGAGTTTCTTTTTACACTGAAGTAGGGAGAAGGACTAGACCCTGTTGCCAGCTAAGGAGGCACAGCAAATACATACTGAAATTCTAGAGGATTTGTGGTTTCTATGTATTATTAACAACAATATCTACAATATTATCTACTGTGGTATTGCAGTTGCAGTACAATGGTTGTATGGGAAATATACTGAGCAAACAGTATGTCCAGGAATCTCTTTATGTATTAAATGTTTGAATGTAAATGTAATGCAACCACTTTCCTTATTATTGCACTAATTTGAAATAAATACCAGACTTTTCTGTCAGTGACCCATGCATATCTCTGCACGTGATAATGACAGATAAAAACACGTGGGGATGGCACAACACCTGATTTTTCCATGATAAGCAGTGGTGCCTACACCAAATGTGGGAAGGACTAACAAATATCAAAAGGACCCTAACTGCAGTATTTATGAATAACTCTGGGGTTTTTTGATACAGCAGATTAATAAAAATATGTACTTTCTTTTGTTTGTTCACTGAATAATTAGATGTCTTTTGTTTGTTCACTGAAAAATTAGATGTCTTTTTGAGCTGAGGACCTGGAGGAGAGCTAAGAATGGCCTCCAAATAGACAACAATGTGTTTGCTACATGAAGCGTTTTAAAACATGTAGGATTTTTAACTTAAAGGAAATATTTTTGTTCACTGATAACAGAAACTATCTAACCCCAAGTTTTATATCATGAATTCCTGCCTGAAGACAGGAGCTCTGCTGAAGCACTAGCTCCTCTCTAGAAGTCAGTCATGTTCAGCTCTGCCTACATTTAGGAAGCAGCATGGGCTGAAAGGAGCAGATCTGCAGAACGAGACTGTTTGTACTGAGGAGCCCTACATGCTATGTGTGTTTCAAGAGACTTTGCTGTTCAGAAGCTGTTGTTTGGTTCTCTGAACCACATGCCACTGGCAGATGGAAGTCAGCAGTGCATTTCTGGTTTAGCTCCATCAAAAGGAATGGGGTTCATCCATCCTAAGACCACTCTGTGATGTGAACCAGTGCACATCAAGTGTCACTGGTAAGGAGATTTATTACAAAAGCCATACTTCTGCTCCAAACTGAAATGGTAACGGATATTACACTTTTAAAGTAATACTGTGCTCGAGTGGAGAAATACTGCAGTTAAGTGCACCACATCCCTAGCTCCTGTCAGCCTACCAGTGAGAATCATAATGCACGCTGAGCCCAAGTATCCTGCAGGGTCACATCTATTTTAAGTTGTGGAACTTATTGCTGATTCATGCAGCTGTTTCAACAGCTGAGAAATAGCGATAGAACAATGAATATGCATTGAGCCATGCATCTTTAACTGTTGGTGAAGCTGAATGCATGCAGTCAGAGGCAACTGGTAGTAAAATATAATACAATAGTACTGCTAAATTGTAACACAATGTAAGTGTAATCAGAAAAACATAAAATGAAGGCCAGGACTTGGTAAAAGTACTGTGAATGAGCTGTTCCATCAGTTTTGTCTGAAGCTGAACTTAACACAGTTGAACCTGAGGTTACTCAATTTTCAAGGCAGTTGCTAGGCTGGAGTTGGTTTTCAAATGAATTATCTAAGCAATAGTCCAAATAGTGAAATCAGTGTGGGAAGAAGTTTGTTTTTATTTTTTTTCTAAATCAGATGCCTACATTTGTTTCGTCAAGCACTAACACTGGGTTTTCAGCTCCAAGAATACACCAAGTCCCTCTCCCCCATGTTTGGCTTATATTAAAGCAGCATCACCAAAATGCCAAGATCTCCGCAGCCTCATGTAGGAGAGAGAGCATTAACAAAAAAACATTGTGCACAGAACAAAGCAGGGGCCTATTACTTTGTTGCAAAAGCAAATATTTGGCAGAATTTCCTTCCACAAAGCAACTAGAGGGCCTCTTCATGAATAATTATGAATTAATTGAGTCTTGAGCTCTTGACAGAGGTGTTGGGTGATGTGAGCAGGTAATAAGCTCCCGATTTGTTATAGCCAAGAGAAGTTGATGGAGAGAGTTGCTGTAATTTGCTCATGTAGTTATAATCTGGAGAGAGTAATAAAGGCTCAAAGAGACAGGAATACGCAAATGTTGAAATTTTATCAAGACATTAAAAATGTGGCCTTCACTAAAGTTCAGAGAACTGCAATGAAGTGGGTTTTTGCTGAACGTGTAGGAAATGTTGATGAAACACAGAACTTTTTTTTGCTTGGAAATGGATGAAGCTTTGCTACAAGCAATATAATAATTTTTTAATTATTTTTTTTATTTGGAATGTAAGGCTCTAATCTTGGAAAGTTTCTCTGTAGGAGTAGTTTCTCTGCTGGTAGAAACCCTCTCAGAAATCTAAACCAGCTGGTCAACAGACTGAGAAAATAAATAAAAATAAAACAGTAGCTGCACCAAAGCCAAATTACAAAATAAAAGAAAAAAAAATGAAGCAATGCCAATTGTTTGCGTTGGGACCTACAAGTATGTTCAAGTAGTTCAAAAAGTATTGTAAGTAGAGGTGAAGAGATTAAAAAATTAAAACTTAGTATACACGTAAAATATTACGGCAATTGAAACTAACCTAGGGGCCAATCTGTTAGAAGAACAGTCTCTTCGTGCAAATATCAGAACCTATAAAACCATAGGTGACAGACTTGAAGAGAACAGTATATGATGCTCAGAGGAGAGACGAGATCATATTGCAGCCATAGCAAATATGTTTCTGTTAAGATCTGAGGAAGATGCTCAGTTAAATGACTAAAACTTATCTTTGACTTGGTCAAATAGTAATTTTTCTTTACATTTCATCACATGGCATTTTCTGTTAATTAAAAAAAAAAAAGATTTGGCCTGAAGAATGTGAATTTGACCAAACATCTAAAATTTCTTTTTGAATTAAGCAACCAAAGGATTACTATGCTGGGCTAATGCTCCACAAGTGGTAATATATTTGTACGATGGATTAGTTTTACCCATATGCTTTATTGCTCACATGCAGCTGGGAAGGGAATCCTTCAACTGATAACTTCAAATGTGCTGTTTGGCTTCCGAGATGTAGGTATTGGAGCACCTGAACCTGAAGCATCATTGGCTTTTCTATTTCTTTCATTCTACACAGGTTTTGCAGTGATAGAGTTTTTCTGGGGGAGAATGGGGTGGGTTTTTCTTTTTTTTTCTTTTTTTTTTTTTTCAACTTTTAAAGCCCCGAACAGTTATGTGATAAATCATGGATGACCATAGGAAGAACGGAGATGAATTATTTTACACAGTTGTGGATTTACAGTGCTATTTTTCATTTGCAGTGACCATCTTTTAGTGTGGTGACAGTTATCTGATAGCATTCCTGATCCTGAACTTGCTCACAGGAGATCTGGGAATGCATTGGATTAACACTGAGATCGGCTTTGGTAATTTTCATGAAGGTCCTCTGTGGTGAGATAGTCAGATACCATATCTTAGCCAAGAGCTGAAGACCAGCTTTTGACTAGTTAAAGCTCTCTTATTTCCTTGTGGCGTAGAAGTGCTTGTGCAAGCAAGCTCCACAGGAAGGACTCAACTAACCAATGACCTGGGAGTTCACATTTACCCAAAATGAAGTGTATGCTCGTCCATGAGACACATTTGCAGGGCCTGATACGGTTGTTCACATTGAGTGTTGTTGGGGAAGCTCTAGCTGGTCTCAGTCTAGCTGCCACTCTGAAGTACACAAATATCCCTTGGGGACTGTATCATACCTACCGATCTTGTGTATATATTTGAAATACCCTGGGCACTCCAAATAATGCTAAATACCTATATTTGGATAACTGATTATAGGCACATCCTGATCTCTTGCAACTGTAATGGAAGTAGAGCTGGGGAAGGGTCTGGANGACTGTAATGGAAGTTCAGGTACTTAGTATACGTCCAAAGGCAGTAGAGCTGGGGAAGGGTCTGGACCACAAGTCTGTTGGGGAGTGACTGAGGGCCCTGGAGAAAAAGGAAGCTGAGTGGAACCTTCTTGCTGTCAGCAGCTCCCTGACAGGAGGTTGTGGCCTGGAGGTGGGTCAATCTCTGTTCCAAGTGACAGGACAAGAGGAAATGGCCCAAGTTATACCAGGCAAGGTTTAGACTGGAGATGAGGAAAATTTTCTTTTTCAAAGGCTTATACAGCCCTGGCACAGGCTGCCCAGGACCCTAGTGGAGTCCCCATCCCAGAGCTGTGTAGCTGTGACTGAGGGACACGGTTTAGTGGTGTCCATGGTGGTGCTGCAGCAATGATTAGACTTGACAATCTTGAAGGTCTTTTCCAACTTCAGCTGTGATTCTAATGCACATGTGGACCTCACTAGGTATAACCAGGTTGTGATGAATGGATACATTCTTTAGAATAAGGGAAACAGTGGATTAGTGCTAGCCAGCAGAAGATGTAACAGTTTGCAGCTCAGCAGCCTGACAGATACGGTGAAACTTCCATGAGCTTGCTGTGGGATTATGTGGGAACAAATCAGCAAAACTCTCAGGTGCAAAAGCAAGAGCTTTGTATTTGCTATCATAGAAAAGAGGAGAGATTTCTAAGCTGGAGTTTCCTGGCCCCTACAATGAGCTTTGGAGCCGCAATCTGCAACAAAGTGAAGTGATCAGGATTGTATTTTTCAAGGCTACAGGAAACATTATTTACAAAACTACAGGATCAAAAGTTCTGAGTTTTTAATTACATGACGGACTGCCTTGTGGAGTGAATTTACAGCATTCAGATGTGGTTTTATGTAATGTGCTGTGTGAGTTTAGAACATGCTTTGCCTGGAAGACAGTTTTTCACCTGTTTTTTGGCTGGGAGAAGCTAAATAGCTGTTTTTAAAAATAGGTTGCTGTTATTAAAGCAATACAATAGAGTCAATAAAAAAATAACACCTGCTTACTCCTCATCAAATTATGGTTATTTCAGAGCTTTGCATATTGAATTATCTTTTCTTCACTCTGATGTGAATAGTAGCTACTTGATTCCTGATTGATGTTGGTAGTTCTTATGAAAATAAGCAAATCTGATCTGATAAGCTAAGCCATTATTTATTTTGTAATCACTCATCTGTGCTACAGACATACTCTTTTTATGTTCATCCCTCTCTGAGAAAGCTTCATTCAGCTACAAATGAGGAGGTTTTGTATGAACAGTTGCTAACTCTTTTCATATTACCTTAAACTGCAGAAAATTCGACTTCTTTGTTGCTCATCTTGCAGCAGAAAGGTATCTCAAAACTAATACACACTTTGACAGCACTTCCTAATGTCAGTGGTAACAAGATAAAAGCTTTAATGACATGAACTTAGGGTATTGTAGTTGGCTTGTTTGAGTTTCTTAGAATAAATACATCTGTGAGATGACCTGTCCTATTGTCAACACTGATTTACAACCTGCTTGTGCTGCCTTTGTTGACTTTGTACTGAAGTGCATCTATATGATGAATTTATAGTTTTGTTGTTCTCTATTATGTCTGTTATTTTCTACTCTTTTGATAGGCAATACCCTTTGATACCCTTTTTCTATCGCTTTTCATAGGGAATTCTGTTATAACAGACACAGTGAGTGCCCTGTGGTTTTCTTCACAGCCATTCCATGCAACAGCAGAGTTTACTCCATATTATGGTTAGTGTTTATGTGATTTTTTTTCTGTCTTAATAAATTTTCCTGCATATCTGTGTTGTAGAGTGTCATGTCATGGGAGGAAAACCATGTTATGGCATCCTGAGGTGTATTAGAAGGACTGTGGGCAGTAGGTTAAGAGAGGTTCTCCTCTCCCTCTACTCTGCCCTTGTGAGACCACACTTCCTGTGTGACCTACTCTAGGTGGTCCTGCTCTGACTGGTAGGTTGGACTAGGCAATCTTTCAAGGTCCTTTCCAGCCCTTGAGATTCTATGATTCTGTTAGTATAAACATCAAGGTGATTTTATTTTGAAACAATGAAATGTACAGGATGTAAATGTCCATGTGAAAACACAAATGACCACCCTGGAGAGCAGAGGAGGATGAGGGACACCTTTTAAAATTCACTGAAGCAGAGGAGAGGTACAACCATCCGATGCTGAGTGCAGCATGCTACCAATTGTGTACTATTTCAGTTCCCCTGGATGCATCAACAGCATATGTTGCCTGCTTTTATCAGTACCGAAGGAGGCAAGATTTTTTTTAGCTCTGGTTTCTGCATATATGCTGTTCATTTGATCAAAGGCCGGGCATCTCAGTTAGCCCTTTGACTGTTGCAAATATAGCTAATTATGCATTTGAAGTTAGAACTATGAACAACATTATGAAACCATACTTTCTATTTTACAATCATTTTTTCATCTGGGAGGTCATGGAGTTCAGCAAAAAAGCCATTTGCTTTATTGTACTGTGAATGTGAAGCCAGTACTTCAAGCTCACGCTTGTATTGGACGTTTTAGCTCTTATTAGTATTGCCCTACAATGAACTAATGTAAATATTAGATAGATTTGACTCCAAGAGTGGATTCTAAATAAAACACTTCCTGCTTGGTATTGCTTGCTCTATCCAGCTTGTCAGTAATGTAAAAATATCCTAAATTTGCCTAGCCATCGACTTTTCATATACCTGGACAGATAAATTCTCAATCTTCAGGGCAGACCTCCATGCTTACCAGAAGATAAAGATTTAAAGGACTGAATTGATTTGCCTGCAGGAGTCTAGTGCTATTTGAGATGTCCTGTCCTGTCTGACCTGCCTTCCAGCTGCCACTCCAGCTGGATTCAGATCCCTTATGAGTTCTAAGTCATACCAGTGGCAAGGCAATGTAGCAGAGTCTGTAGTGATACCAAAACACTGAAGATAAATACCTTTACATCAACCTGTAAATGTGTTCCTACATGGTTCCGTGGCATCTGGGATCATTCTGAAGGGCTTCAGGTTCAGGCTTTTGAATGTCTTAGTCTTGATTACGCATCTGTTATAACAGTCTCAAAATTTCACTAACATATTAAATATCAAGAGCATAAAATTGATAATGATTTTAATAATTATGGTTTAAGAATACACAGTGATTTATAGGGAACAGGATATAGTTCCTTCTCTCATGGAAGCTCTCAAGGAGCATAGTTTAACTAAGAAATGAGTAAAGCCAAGAGAAACATGATTGTGATTAGCTGTTGCTGTTCTGTGTCAGATCATGTTGTCTTTGACTGAAATGCAGCCCTCAAAACTGATTTAAGCAAAAAAATTTCCAGGAAACAAAAATCTGAGAAATCATCTTGAGATGTGTTAATTCTCAAGATGTGTTGAGAGTGTTGTCTTAATTATGCTCTGGCTTTTGAATCTGTCCATGTCCAGGTGAAAGATAAGGCTTGTAGTGGGACTCTCTGCATTGATATGGAGAAAGCAAAAGAGGTTTATAGTTTCCATACAAATTAATTTTTTAAAGGAGCATGTTAAAGTCTGAGAGCATTACTTCTGCTATCCAAAGAGCGCAAAGCTGTGAGACCCAAAGAACACTCTTCAAACCTCAAGTTTTCTCAGTGACACAAGTGTGCCTAAGCCAGAATTCAAGCAAGTACTCATGGAACACTTTTCTACTGTTTACACAACTCTAAAATTTAAAGCCTGAAAAAGGGCTTTTCAAGCCAGATATAAGAACATAATGGCACTTCAAAATGTTCTGAGCTCCACAAAGCTCACACATGGAAATGACAGATACTCAACATTTATAATATTTTAATGGGCATCGGTACAGGTTGCCGAGAGAGACTGTGGCTGCCCCATCCGTGTCAGTGTTCAAGAGCAGGTTGGATGGGGCTTAGAGCAACCTGGTCTGGTGGAAGGTGTCCTCACCCATGGCAGATGATTGGAATGAGATGTGCTTTAAGGTCCCTGGCTCTATGATTCTATGATAAAATATGCTGTTTGAGTATCTAAACACAGGTACAGGAGTGTCCAGTTCAGCACTCAGGCTCAAACAATTTGATAACTGGGTGAACTATAGCATGTATCAGCAACTGTCACACCCTGATGAGGTTCCTTTCTTACCAATGTTACTATCTGCTTAAATAATTGGCAAGATTTTCTTGCAGGACGCTATGCAGTTCAGGCATACAGCTGCAAATCCAGAGCAAAACCATTAGAATCAATTTAATTACTTTGGATTTCCAGTCATGAAATTGAGATTAAAATTTGGCCCAGGAGTTTCTTTAATTTCAACTTTTTTGATCCCGAATGAATTGTCAGAGAATTCTGTATATTATTTTCAGTTTCAAGTATATCAGTTAAATATAGCTCCCAGCTTTGGGGAAAATAAGTCAATACTTCCTGGGAATAAAAATCAGAGCATGCTTTAGCAAGCAACACTGTCTGTTTTGATCTTGTGATCTTCAAGTTCTTCCACTTCTTTATTGACTTCCACAGATTACTTGTAGGCTAATCTTTTTGTTGTTGTTGTTTTATATCCAGGATGTCAACTGATTTCAGTAATATCTAGATTGCAGAATGATCTTTTTGGTTGATGGGCAATACCATCAACTGTATTATCAATCTTGTGTTAGAACTTTGTTGGATTGCAGATATTAAAAACAATCTAGCTCAGAAAAGACATGACATTTCTATTTGTGTTGATGTGTATCCACCATTCATAAGGAAGCATGAAGTTACAACAGATACTATTTTTTTTTTCTCAGTGCTGTATCAATGGGCTTAAGTCATTTGTACATAGGAATAAAAAAAGATATTTTGTTAAGAACTGCTGTGAAATACAAAGGAGGAAACATACTTGACAGATACTGCTATCTGTAAATATTTAGGTGTGTCTGAGGACATTAAAGGATGAGATTTGCTTGAATTCATTCCTGTTTTACTGAAATCTCAGTTCAGCCACCTCTGCTTCTGTGACTTTGACTGATTTTATTCAGTAGCTTTATAGCTAGTAGTTTTGTCATGCTGCAGGGCTTATGAGCCTAACTGGTGAAGTACCAGCTAGATGGATGTCTGCATTCATACCACACAGTGCTGACAAACAAGATCAAGCAAAGCTCAAGTTACAGCTCTCCATTGAGCTGATGTAGAGAAATTTCCTGCCTTTCTCTCTTCGTTTCTTACACACAGGTGTATTTCAGCCTTTGTTTGTTGTTTGTTTCCTCTCCAAATTGTTTCATTTCTCTTTTGCTTTCCAGGATCATTTATCATTTGACCTTTCCCCATATACCTTTCTTCCTAGTTTTAACATTTCTCCCCAGTCTTCAAATTTTCCACTTTCTTCACAAAAATCACAGAATCTTAAGGATTGGAAGGGATCTTGAAAGATCATCTTGTCCAACCCCCCTGCCAGAGCAGGACCACCTAGAGTAGGTCACACAGGAACTCATCCAGATAGATTTTGAGTGTCTCAGAGAAGGAGACTCCACAACCTGTCTGAGCAGCCTATTCCAGTGCTCTGTCACCCTCAGAGTGAAGAAAATTTTCCTTGTATTTCTTTGGAACCTCTTCTGTTCCAGCTTATACCCATTACCACTTGTCCTATCATTGGACATCATTGAGAACAACCTAGCTCCATCCTCCTGACACCCAACCTTCATGTATTTGTAAGCATTAATGAGGTCACCCCTCAGTCTCCTCTTCTCCAAACTGAAGAACCCCAGCTCCCTCAGCCTTTCATCAGAAGAGCAATGCTCCACACCCTTCATCGTCTTCGTGGCCCTGCACTGAACTCTCCCCAGCAGCTCCCTGTCCATCTTGAACTGAGGGGCTCAGAACTGGACACAATAGAACATAGTTCACGAGAACTCTGTCCTCATGAGACGTCTGGAATATTGAGTAGAGGGGGAGGAGAACCTCTCTCCACCTACTGCCCACAGCCCTTCTAATACACCCCAGGATGCCATTGGCCTTCTTGACCACGAGGGTACATTGCTGGCTCATGTTCATCCTGCTGTCCACCAGCACCCCCAGGTCCCTTTTCCCTACACTGCTCTCTAAGAGTTAATTCCCCTGCCTGTAGTGGTACATATGGTTATTCTTTCCCAGATCCAAGACTCTACACTTGCCCTTACTGAATTCCATTAGATTTTCACCTGCCCAACCCTTCAGCCTGTCCAGGTCTCGTTGAATGGCAGCAAAGTCTTCTGGTGTGTCAGCCACTTCCCCGAGTTTAGTACCATCAGCAAACTTGCTGACAGTGCCCTCTGTTCCCTCATCAAAGTCATTAATGAATATATTGAACAGTACCGGTCCCAGCACTGACACCTGAGGGACTCTACCAGACACAGGACTCCAACTAGATCTTGCCCCATTGATAACAACTCTCTGCCTTCCTCTCTTCAACTAGTTAACAATCCACCTCACTACCTGATCATCTAGCCCACACTTTCTCACTTTTTCAAAAGATCCTCTCTTTATCCTTGCAGATAAAGTTATATGTTTTTCTAGCTGAGCTTTAGTGCCTACCATTTAGTCTTAAGGTATAAAAGTAAATCTAACTACCTGACATATCAAAGTGGACAAAATGTGTTCTCTCTTCCTGCTGCCTAAAGGATCCTAAGATACCTCCTACTTCAGGGCCATGTAGGTGTATGTTGTGCTGGACCAATGCAGAAAATGTCATCAAAGCCTGAGAAATCATCTTCAGCGGAGCAGTGCTTCCAGCCCCTAGGATTTCTTACTCTGTAGTTTTTGGTCCTGGCCTTTCACAGCTTCCTATGGCTTATTGAAGTCAACATTTTCATTCTGGCTGCTCCTTTCTCCTTTGCTTTGGTTATTTTTAGATGACTCAGTTAAACCATGTCTTTTTCAATTTTTGAAGGAATTGTATTTAAGGTGTTTGTAGAAGAAAAACTCTTTTACACTTATATGCATTTTGTAAGCATTTTGTAGGGAAAGGCATAATAAAGACCTATAGCCAGCAGTTTAATCTAGGTGAAGGTATATATTTGTAGCAGCAGGTGACTGACAGTCAAAGTCATGGATGCACCATCACTTCAAGAGAATAGTCAGTATTATTCAACCTTTTTTTTTTTTTTTTTTTTTTTGTCAGGGGATGTGTATAGTGAAAATTGTAGCTTTATGCATCAATGTTCTCATCTCAGTGACTTTCACCAAAAAGGTTCTTGAAATTTAGTTTCAAACTTTATTGCACATTTTGTCTTTTAAGATCAACTTTCTCTTTCCCGTGGGGAAAAAATGGATACCAGAACTCGATACAAATCACAGAATTAACTTAATTAATGACTTATATAAAGTCAAATTACCTCCCTGAGCACAGAGTAAAATTCTGTTTATACATGTTTCTGTAGATGCGCCTTTATTTTTAATTCCTAAATGTAAAATGTTTGGATTTCACCCCTGTAGATGTGCAATTTGGTATTTACTTATGTTACAATGACCTCAACTGTGCAATGTGAATGACCAGGCATTATCAACATTTGCTGTAAATCTGACCTTCATGTGATCTTTCAGTTTGACCAGCACTAATTTTGTAATTATTTGTAACATCTATCACTTCATAAAAATTTTGGTGAAAGTCCATCTTAATACAGTTATCATTTGCTGCATTTGATACGGTGGTTTTTTTTTTTTTTTTTTAATTAAAATAGTTACGTGGTACTGAATCCAACAGGGAACATTAACTGTACTGTATCTGCAAAGTTTCCTTTGTCATCTAAACTTGTAATCTCACCAAAGAAAGATATATTGTTTACATTTGACCTATTTTTCTAAAAAAGTATGTTGACTGACACTAATTATTTAATTTTTTGTGTTTGTTTTTTGGTTCTAACCAAGTACAAATTGTCAGTGTTGCGTGTGTTGTCTTACTTGTCTCTTTTGAAGTGCTGCAGGAAACTGGTCCTCATTCGTTCTTTTGTAATAGTCAATATTAGCCATCCACTGATTGTATAAAAATCAGATTTTTCTGAAAAGTTGAAAAATTGGACAAGTTTGGGTTTATTAGCTGGTTCTTCATACCAAAGGAATCCCAACAGCAAACTTCAAGTCTTAGTTTTTGCATTCTTTAAATAAAGTGCCTCAGATTAATTTAATATGAGAACACAATCTTTTCCCCAGTTGTACTTCTCAGAAATGGATGAACAGTTATCCTAGAACACTTGGAAAATTATTTTCCTCGATTGAGTGACAACTTTTAGCCAGAAAGGAAGTTTCACAGAGTTTAAAACACCCAAAGACAAATATTGAAAAAAGAGGAGTTAGAAAATTTCAATGAGGGACTGTAGCAGCTTTTCTACATATACACACAAATGTTCACTTTTAAGATCTCCTTCATTTTACCTTCCATAATAATATTTATTTTTATCTCAATCAGCTAATTATATCTTGGATTATTATTTTTCACCATCTCTTCTTGCCATTTTATAGACGTGGTTGCTATTTTTTGTGCCAACAGTCACAGGAAATAAATTTCCACATTATCCTATGACATATGATTATAGGAAAAAACCTTCGGTGCGAAATTAGGGGATTTGACAAGGTTGGAGGAAAACCTGATTTGTTTCATTGCCCTCTAGTGGCCTATAGATCGTCTGCAATGGCATGAAATGCAGGAGCTTCTTTCCATTGCTCTTTGTGTGTGACACAAACCATCAGATTTCTTGTTATTTGAGTGTCCTAAAGTTGTTTGTCAACATTTGCATAAACCAAAGAGCACCGTTTCACAAATCAGGTAAAGCAGAATTCTCCTACAGGTGTTCACAAATGAAGACAAGAGGGGATTCTGTGTTTTTATATTTTGCTGTGGAAAAGAGGAAGAGGGACGTTGCCTGTATGAATGTTACTTACCAAATGAGTTTTGAGAGGGATGCTCATTTATCATTTATGATTTAAATATCTAAAATCTAGAGAAGCAGACATCAATTTTTAAGCTTAATTTTCATGTAATTTTATACTTAGCCATTGATGCATATAATTGTGAATTCATTACACAGTCCAGCTGAAGGGGGGCTTGGCGACTGTTTCAACCTGTGTATTTGTAAATTATCCTTCCACGTGGAGTGAAAATCTTCGTTGGGATCCACAGATGTTGATCATTGCCTGTGTGCAGTTCTACTTGTAGATGCAGAGATGTTGAAGGCCCGTAAGAGTTGTGGTTTTGTATCTTGAGCTTACTGAGCATCTTCAGCCACATTGATACCCACAGAGATGATGAACGCTCAACATCTTTTGGAGTGAGCTCTTCTGTTGTCATGCTCAATGCTTGACATTGGACAGAGACTACAGAAATGAATGGGATCTAATTTTAATTCTGAAAATAAAAGAATGTGACATTCTCATCCCCCACCCCTCCTTCCAATTTTATTGCCACATAGTGTTTTGACAAGTATATCAGTAAGGTGCATTAGGCACAGTGAATTAAGAGTGTTCAAGACCTACCAAGGGAAGGAAGAAGAGAGAATAACACTTGTGTTGGAAAAAGATAGTGATTTTAAGAATGTCCTTTGGTGAATTAAAAAAAAAAAACACAAACAAAACAAAACTTGAAGCAAAGATATTAATTTTGAATGGCAAGGTCAGATGAACTCAAACTCTGCACCAGACTGGTTGTTACTATTTTTTAACTTTGAGGTAAAACAAAATGCACAACTGAATTATAGCTTGTTAGTCTTAAAAATGGAGTGACTGCTCTAAAATGCCTGTCTTAAGTATATTGACTTTATACAGTGCTGTATTTCTGCACTGTCCTAGAAGAACAGAAAGTGATAAAGCTTTACAGGGCATTTTTTAAATGAGAGTGCAGTCCTGTCTTGGATAGTTGCTTTAGGTCAGGCATTAATTTAGCATCAGAAGAAAATCACAGCTTTCATTAGAGTGCAGAGCACAGACAACTAGAGCACCTGTGCGAAAGAGATGAAAGCACATTTATTTGTACGTTTGTGTTTGCGGATGCACATTGAGAGCGCAGGAAAAAAATATTGCAGCTTTGCACTTACTTCAAAAATGACTCACTCCCTCTGGTGGGAACATTTAATTCCGAATGTGTGATGATGCTTTCCCTTCTCCTCCTCCTCCTCTTGCATCCACCCCACCCCCCCTTCTTGCCACATCGCATTCATCTTGCTTCATGTGACATCTGCTTCGTGTGCTGCAGAGCAGCACTTTGGTTTCTATGGTAGCTACTGTAGCCAGTGGACCGACAGACTGGGTAGGGAGAGGAGGAAGAAAAAGTCCAAAGTGGCCAGATTCAAGTGCAGGATGGCCGTTTGCCCTCAGCCAGCAGACTGGGATGCACTGGGACTAGGTGCCTCAAGGGCAGGTTGCTCCCGTGGCTGGCAACTGCCAGGGCCAGGAGCATTTGCTTTCTCCTTCAGTGTGAAGTGACTGAAAGACAATAGTCAAATGGAGGGTGTGAAGAACAGCAGATTGTGGGTTTGGTTGAACTTCACATGATGGTTTCTTTTGTCTTGTTTAGAGCTCCAATTTTGCAGCAAACCGTCGTTTCAGATGGTGACAATGCAGATGCCAGACCTAAGATATTATAGTTGTCTATGACTTAGTTTGTCATTAGAATTGCCATGTCATTTTTTAAATGAGAGATCAATGTCAGTTCGTGATCTACACCTGTAGCTGTACTTTTTTATAAATTTTAAGCAGAGCTCTTCTTTTCTTTTTTCTGGCTCTAAATTCATTAAGAGGCCTGAATTAGCATCCTGCCATATTGTCTGTGGTATCTTTGCTCCTCTGGCCTTCCAGGCATAAACACTGGGATTCTGAGCTATCTCACTTCAACTACAGTGAATGAATAAAATACAGAGTCTCCTTCTTGTTCTTTTATTTTTATTTTTTAAAATTCTCTGTGTAATAGAATCAGAATATGGTTTGTGTTTCTCAGTCAAAAGACCGATGAGGACTGGCATTCTGGTTGAAACATCATGACTTGTGTGCTACTGCTTACTGTGGGGCATTACTGTGTGGGGCATTGCTACTATGAAACATTCTGTGTTCACAATCAGTGTCATCATGTTACAAAGTATTTATTTTAGAGCAGTTTATATGTGGCAGACTAAGCCTGCAAGAGCTAGAATTCTCTAGTAAAATTAGTATGAACTTGGCAAATGTGAGAAGAAAAGTTGTCAGAGATTAATATCACTCCTGTTCCCCATATCTGATGTGATGAAGGGAATCTACCACATACCAGTGAGTGATGTGTGAATTCATGGATGATAGTGGGCTTTGACATGTCTTCATAGAGACAGTTATTGGCATAGTGTGGTGAATTCAGTGTTGAATGTACTTTTTCTGTACCAGATCATAGAATCATAGAATGGTAGGGTTGGAAGGGACCTTTAAAGATCATCCAGTCCAACCTCCCTGCAGAAGCAGGTTCACCTAGATCAGGTCGCATAGGAACATGTCCAGGCAAGTCTTGAAGACCTCCAAGGAAGGAGACTCCACAGCAAGTCCTTTTCATGGATATGCTCCTTTTATTTCTTTTCTTTGAAAAATCTTTTCTGTTTTCCCTCCGTTTTCTNTGGTAGGGTTGGAAGGGACCTTTAAAGATCATCCAGTCCAACCTCCCTGCAGAAGCAGGTTCACCTAGATCAGGTCGCATAGGAACATGTCCAGGCAAGTCTTGAAGACCTCCAAGGAAGGAGACTCCACAGCAAGTCCTTTTCATGGATATGCTCCTTTTATTTCTTTTCTTTGAAAAATCTTTTCTGTTTTCCCTCCGTTTTCTTTAATATTCAGAATTTCAGGAAGTTAGGGGCAAGAGTTTCATCTTGTGTGAACATTTTTGCATCTCCACATAAGCTGTACATCACATGACTGTATTCTCTGTACCTTGCATCTTTTGCATTTTGTCAGTTATTCGCATTTAACCTTATGCAATCTTTCCTTGAGTCTTTATCATCTTGCCAGATCTCAGATACCTCCTCAGTGTAACTAGCTGCTAATGGCATGATACATTCTCTAAATCTAAAATTATGCCAAGAGAAGAGGAAGATCTTTTACCAAGGTCCTTAAGGTCTGTGGTTATCTCCCAATTTTAAAGTGATACTTAGTTGTCTTTGGTCTAACTCCTGTTCCCACCTGTTGTGTGGAGCCTCTTCCTGCTGCATGGAAATTCCATTTTAGTCTCTTGTTGTTAAGGACTTTAATTTATATCTATTGTTAATAGTCCTCCTTATAAACAACTATTTTTTAAATTTCTTTTTTTATTTTTGTCTAAGAGCAAACATACTTCATAGCCTTCAAACTGACTTGAATCCCTTGAGCTGTCTAGAGATCATATTGGGTGGCTAAATCCTACAACAGCCTTCTGAAGGTAGCTGGAAAAAAAAAAGATCTCTCTAAAAGGTGATAGTTATCTGGGTCCTACCCCTTACTTAGAGGGTACCATAGACTTCATCTGGTTGACATCCCATAACAGTGATGTTCATTATCCTAACAACTGTAAATTATTTTAAGATCTTTTCCTAAAATGGTGCTTGAAAGAAACTGATTATAATCAATAAGGGTGTGAGACAAACAATGGAGTTCCAAAGGTCAAGAGTTGCTTGCAATTGCATAGACACCTGATTTATTCAGATGATAAGTTATATACAAGTTCCTTGGGCCCAGGATGACTTTCATTTACATCTATGACACCATGTGCATGTTCTCCACTTCCATTTGCTTTTTTGGCTACTGCCTCAACATTGTTGCTCATACTACTGCTGTTAGAATAATACATACTAAAAGGTTTTTTCTTATGATCATTAGAGTCCATGACATCGTGATGATAGGTCGAGTATAGTTGTAGTTATACTTTTTTCATGTTTCTTTTGCACAAATTTTTTTAGGTGGAGTTTTTTATTAGATCAGTCGTTTATGACTTTATTTGTCTATGTATTGATCAATGTTTGGAGAGAATATTAAAAATGGGATTAGCACATAGCGATGATATATTAAATAATGTACTTCATCATTCTGCAAAGGCCATCATTAATTTAATTTGTTTAATCAAAATATCCCATTAAAATGCTGGTGCTGGATTTAGTTACTGGCATAAAACCACTACTGGCTTCCTTTTTGTTAATGGGACATATTATTATACAAGGTCTCAACAACTTCAACATTTTGCTAATTGAATCAGGAGTTCAATTTGGAATCAGTGCTGCTGGGAAAGGAAAACAAATCAAATATAGAACCTAGTTAGCATTTAAAACTTGAAACAGGGGGTTTCCTTATTTTCTTTTTAGTGAATGGGAGCAGGAGGTCAGGTTGTTATGTGGACATTAAAAAAATGTCATCACCCGACCTGCTGTGTGACTGACAATGCGTCACGTTCATACTGACAAAAAGAAGCAAACAAAACAAAATGAAAAGGCAATGAGGTAGAGCACAGTGAGGTTGTGAAATCTTCCCCTCAGAAACCTCTGCAATGTTTATTAATATTGCTGTTTCAATATAAAAATGCAACCTGCAATGAAATGCCACTGTGGATTTTTCCATTTCAACTTGGAATTTGCCTGCAGGAGAAAAGATAGAAATGAAATAATTCTGTATTTGAGCATAAAAACATATCCCCGATGGTAAGCATATTTCATTTCTACCATGGTTTTGAAACATTGTGCATGGAGCAGAGAAAGTCCAGTTTTACCCCCTTTGGTATTGTTGACATTGAAACCCCAAACTTCCTGTAGGCTTTTCTTCTGCACGGCTCTTCTGGTTATGCCTTCTACAGTGTTCTCTCTTTGGACTGAGTTTGTACTGCCTCAGAGTGAAACCCCTAAACTTTTTTTTTTCTGTACAAAAATACACTAAGTGCCTATGCTCAAAGCTGACTGGGCCATCCTGGAAGACCTACAGTAGTTCCTACAACTTTAACACAGGGATCCAATGGCTTGGTAATTCTGTTGTAGATGTTAGAGTAAAACTTTGGTTGCTCAACTTAGAACATGGTGCAATTTGAGATGCTTCAGGATATATGGGACATCTGTCTGGTGCTGTTAAATAGGTTAAAGGACCTTCAGGAGTCATGGAGTTGAGCCATAATTAAACAACTTGCTTCGGCTGTCTCCTAGGGCTCTTTTGCTTTTGGTCTTTATTGCAGGTGTACGTAAAAGCTAGGCTGATGATGGTGTGCCAGTCTCCAAAGCTATGGGCGTGAGAAATCTGAGGATGATCAGGTGAAGGACAGTTCCCAAGAGGCAGTTTCAGTGTGACCAAACCATTGAGAGTGGGGGAGTCTGGTTGCTTGGACATGAGCCCAGCTGTGCTGCTTGGCCTGGAATAAGGAAAGATTAATTACACTTTATTTTCTAGTACGAATTAAGCAATTCCATGTCAGAATTACTTCTGTGAATGAGAAGGACTTACACTGTTGCCTTTGATCAGGGTGAAATCAAGGAATAGTCTTCTCCAGAGTTGTTTTAAATAAAGTGCTTCACTTAGATGGATGTCCTTTTGCCTGCTGAAAAAAATCAATGGAAATGTTTTGCAAAACCAGTGCCATAACCTTTTCCGTTTTTTCAGATGCTCCAAATGGTAAGAAGGGATAGGATATAGAGATACATCTGGGTGACACTGGGAGGTAGCAGGGAGGTATGTTAGTTAGATCTAAGATCCAGCAACCAAGTCATTTTATGTAGAACTGGGAAATTAGAGCTGTAATAACCATGTGGAATACATTCATTCTGACGTCTCTGCAGTATTGTATACATCTTTAGTCACTTATTCAGAACAGATGCAGAAAAGTCTTACTAGGATGATCAGGGAATGTGGAAGTATTAAGCAGGAAAAGATTGATTTGTTATCCAGCAAACAAGCTGAGCAAAAAATATTTTTTTTTCTAGAAATAGGAAAGGAGTAAATATCAGGGAGGCAAAAAAGCTGTTTAGGTTAAAGAGCAATGTTAGCACAAAGCCAGGTGGGTATAAATTGGCCATCTTTACATTTAGGTTTGGAAATTAGATGTTTTATAATCATTAGAGCAGCTGGGTTCAGAAGCAGCTGCCCAAACAGAATAGAAGGGGTAAGAAATATGACAATTTATGTGACAGTGCTTGCAAAGTTCATGAAGGGGATGTATGTGAGCTTTCAGTGACAGGAAACTGCATTTGATAACACAGGAGGAGGTCTTTCAGACCTGTGGCCTTATCAGTGCAAAGCACTACTATTTTATGAACTAATTTATCCTCAGTTTTTCACTATTTCAAAAGAGCTGGGGCTGCATTAAGCTGTTACATGGTATCTCATGCTTTTTCTCTATGAATTTATAGATTCATTGGGAGAACCATTACTTTGTTCATCAATATTCAATTTCCTGGATCCTATGGTTCACCTGTTTCTAGTGTCCCACTGTTCACAGCTGTTTTTTTAATGCCATGAGTTGCAAAGCCTGATGTACTGAAAAGATGTGATGGACAGAAAAAAAGCAAGTTCTACAGCCAGAGGGTACTTTTATGATGGTAGAAAGCTTGGTGTCCTGNTTATTTTTGTTTCTTTTGGTTTTGCCATTCCCATATGTCAGTTAAGTTCATAAATTGGATCTGATAAAAGCTGAAGTGTAGAGAGACCTCTAAAATTTGGAGAGACATCTCAGGCACGTAAATTCATTTAGGTGCTTGATAAATTTCTTTGATGTTGAGGTGAGGGAGCCCTGGCTCAGGCTGCCCAGGGAGGGTGTGGAGTCTCCTTCTTAGGAGGTTGCCAAACCCACCTGGACATATTCGTGTGCCCCTGATCAAGGGGAACCTGCTTGAGCAGGGATTTGGGATGCATGAGCTCTGGAGGGCCCTGCCAACCCACACTGTTGGTGGATTCTCTGGTTCTGTGATATGTGAACTTGGGCAATAAATAAGAAGTTCACANCAAAACCAGTGCCATAACCTTTTCCGTTTTTTCAGATGCTCCAAATGGTAAGAAGGGATAGGATATAGAGATACATCTGGGTGACACTGGGAGGTAGCAGGGAGGTATGTTAGTTAGATCTAAGATCCAGCAACCAAGTCATTTTATGTAGAACTGGGAAATTAGAGCTGTAATAACCATGTGGAATACATTCATTCTGACGTCTCTGCAGTATTGTATACATCTTTAGTCACTTATTCAGAACAGATGCAGAAAAGTCTTACTAGGATGATCAGGGAATGTGGAAGTATTAAGCAGGAAAAGATTGATTTGTTATCCAGCAAACAAGCTGAGCAAAAAATATTTTTTTTTCTAGAAATAGGAAAGGAGTAAATATCAGGGAGGCAAAAAAGCTGTTTAGGTTAAAGAGCAATGTTAGCACAAAGCCAGGTGGGTATAAATTGGCCATCTTTACATTTAGGTTTGGAAATTAGATGTTTTATAATCATTAGAGCAGCTGGGTTCAGAAGCAGCTGCCCAAACAGAATAGAAGGGGTAAGAAATATGACAATTTATGTGACAGTGCTTGCAAAGTTCATGAAGGGGATGTATGTGAGCTTTCAGTGACAGGAAACTGCATTTGATAACACAGGAGGAGGTCTTTCAGACCTGTGGCCTTATCAGTGCAAAGCACTACTATTTTATGAACTAATTTATCCTCAGTTTTTCACTATTTCAAAAGAGCTGGGGCTGCATTAAGCTGTTACATGGTATCTCATGCTTTTTCTCTATGAATTTATAGATTCATTGGGAGAACCATTACTTTGTTCATCAATATTCAATTTCCTGGATCCTATGGTTCACCTGTTTCTAGTGTCCCACTGTTCACAGCTGTTTTTTTAATGCCATGAGTTGCAAAGCCTGATGTACTGAAAAGATGTGATGGACAGAAAAAAAGCAAGTTCTACAGCCAGAGGGTACTTTTATGATGGTAGAAAGCTTGGTGTCCTGGGATCATACATTGACAATCAGTCTGTTTTTCAACATCATCGAGAAATACATTATCTAAAGTTACCTGTGACACCGGCCATGGAACTCCCAACATCTTAATGATCATGAACAGAGAAAGCTTAACACATCTTTTTTGTGTTCAATAATCACAATAGAGGATGATTTTTTTTCTCTTTCATAATTATGACTGATGAATCTATTCCTGTTTTATTTTATACATTTATTTATAAAATACATAANGGAGCCCTGGCTCAGGCTGCCCAGGGAGGGTGTGGAGTCTCCTTCTTAGGAGGTTGCCAAACCCACCTGGACATATTCGTGTGCCCCTGATCAAGGGGAACCTGCTTGAGCAGGGATTTGGGATGCATGAGCTCTGGAGGGCCCTGCCAACCCACACTGTTGGTGGATTCTCTGGTTCTGTGATATGTGAACTTGGGCAATAAATAAGAAGTTCACAAAAATGAGTGTGAAAATATTCTTACAAATTATAGAGGCTAACCTAAACAAATAGTCCTGATTGTAAAGTTCAGGTGTCATGGTTGTCAGATCAATATTGAATTAATAGAAAAAAAGGCTGTGTTCATGGAGGAAACTGCCAAATAGTCTGTGAATTGATGCAATAATGTTTTTAGATCTTTCAAACAGATCCTCATTTCCACTTTGGGGCTCCATTTTATGCCAAAGATGTCAACATTTGAAGGAAGTATTTGAAATAAAGTGATCCATGGTATCTGCTGCAGGACCAGAGATTTCCTGTTGGTAACCATATTTAATTCAATATATCTGAAAACACTACTGAACATTACAAATGTGGTTTGATTTCTTTTATTTTAAACTACTAGGTTAATTGTCGCTTTGATTATAAAGACAGAATTGCCAACTGTCACAAGCTTGGTGGGATGACCAAGCTTATTTTGGCTTAGTGTTTTCCTACATATAATGTTTATTATTCCCCAAATAATATAATGTGGGACAGATACTATCATCCTAGGAGAATTTTTCATGTGATGACTTTACCCATATCAACATACTGTGCTGTAACGCAATTGCATTTTCACGTGCCACTCTATTAGACTGTGAGCTACATGGTATTATATTGTGCTTAGCTTAGAGTTGTGACACAGACAGGGAAAAAATGGCACCTCTGACTGACATCCATGTTTAATTAATGTTATTTCCATGTAATGAGTGTCTAGCAGTTAGCCAGTAGGTTTCCTGAAATTTGAGAGCACTTGTGAATATATGATGTTACCGTCAGATTAAAATATCTTCATTTTGTTAAGAATCCTCCTCAGATCCATCACAGAACAATACTGTTCTCCTTTGCATGTGGAAGCTGTAAGATAAGTCTCATGGTGCTGACTGCTATTGCTGGATTTCAAGGGAAAAGGCATAAACACATCCAGTTTTGTTTGCAGCTTTGCAGATAAAAGTGAATATTTAACTATCATCCTCAACTGAAAATACTTCCAGGTGAGAAAACACAAATGTTTGGAAATATAACTAAATAAACAGACAGATGTGTTATCCTCTAGTTCGAGTCTTAATTGAGCTTGAGCGTTAATTCTGGGAAAATACATTACTGTTACCAGCTTTGCTGTGATGAGGGCTATTGGCTAGCAGGAAAAAATTCAAGCTGCTTGCCATGTAAAGTTTGGGGAAAAAAAATCACATTCTGGGCCAGAACTAAGTTAAAGGATCATTTTACACAGTGGCAAGTTACTATAGTGACACCACCAAAGCCTTTTGCAGGTATTTTCCCCTTAAAAATAGGTACAGGAAAACTGTAGGATATGTTGCTCTCACCTGTTAGCTGCTAAAAAGACATCTCATGCCACCCTGTCACTTGCTCCTTGCTTCTTCAGGCTTTGTATTTTTTCATCTAGGAACAAGAAATGATATTTGAACTCAAGATGTGCGCACAGAACAACTTCAAAATTACCCAAAAATTACCCATTTTTTTTCCCAAATGTTTCCTATGTAGTTAATCGACCATAAGGAGAGGGCCAGGGTGTCACCTACTTTTTCATTTTATTGCAATGATCCTCATGTAAATCCTTATGACCATTTCTAATCACAAAAAAAAAAAAAAA
>WBNH01007366.1:0-44576 GCA_013401255.1 Urocolius indicus
CCAGCCCGAGGGGTCTGCGCGGATGTGTGTGTGTGTGAGCTCACAGGGGATGTGTGTGTGTGAGCCCACGTGTGTGCCAGCCCACGAGCAATGTGAGCCCACGGGGGATGTGCATGTGTGTGTTTGTGTGTACATGTGTGTGCCAGCCCACGGAGAGTGGATGCGCGTGTGTGTGTGTTCACCAGCCCACAGACGAGTCGCGCTGTCCCCATCTCACCTCAGCCCAGTGGGGTCTGAGCCCGTCCCTGTCTCGGGTGCAGCCTCTCCGGGGCTGTTCCAGCTGCAGTTTGTGTCTGTCTCCTGCTTTGGGGGTATTTTTAATTTCCCCCTTGCTGCTTTGCTGCCAGTGTCCTGAGGACAATCGGGCAGTTTATGTGCTTTCATTTGCCTCGTGGGGGAAGTGGTTTCTGCTCCGCTGGGTCCTGTGACCGAGCCTCATAAAACCTCTGTAGCCTAACGTGTAATGTAGGATGCACTTGGCTAAACTGGGAGCCTTGTGCCATTTCCTGCCTTTTTCAGGGGTTAATTGGAGTTACCTGGGACCATTAAGCAGGAAAAAAACCAAACCCAAACCAGCCCTGTGACAGAAGAATGTTGTAGCAAAAAGACCAAGGGGGTGAAGTCCCGAAGCTGTGGAGTTTGGGATCCTGGGGTGTAACAGCTGTTGGGATGGAGCTGGTGGCCCCCAAAATCTTGGCCCTGCTGGATGTAGAGTGGGGCTGGGGATGGAGCTGTGGCTGTGAGGTTTGGCTGCAGATTGGGGTTTGGGGTGTCTGGGGTTCTCTCCCACCCGCCCAACACAGCAGATGCTCCAGGACCCAGCACCCTGCGGGTTCCTCCTGGGCTTGGGCAGAGCTGGCTGGGTCCCAGCTTGGGTGGGAGCTTTTCCCACCTGGGGAGCTGAGGGTTTGTGGCTCTGCCCTGGGACCTGCTGGAGTGTGTCACTGGCCCTGCTGCTCCTCCAGCCCAAGGGATGGTGTGGCTGGGCTGGGGACAGTTGCTGGGAACAGTTTCAGTGGGTGACTCAGGTGTTGTTTGAGGTGTGTTGTCCTCGAGGAACAGTGCTAATGAGGGCTTTGCAGAGCAGGTCATGATTTCCCCGGGTGCAGCCCTGTGAGGAGCGTGTGGGGAGGTTTGTGCCATCACAACAACTGTGTTTAAACAAAGCTGGTAGCCCCCAGGAGACACGGGGTGAAGGGTGAACGCTGGCTGGGCTTTGCTTTTGCCTCTGACCATCAGCTTCATCCTTCCTGTGCTGTGTGGGCCGTGGGTCTGGAGAGGGAGCTGAGTGTCCTTGGCCTGGCAGCGCTGTCTCCATTGGGGCTGACTGGTCTGGCCGAAGGGCAGCTGGTGCAGAGGGTGCACAGGGGCCTCTCTTGGCCCCAGGAACCAGCAATGGACTCGAGGGGAGTCCAAAGGTCTCCATCTGTTAGTGAACACTTTGTTCTCAGTGTTGTGGTGGAGACAGACAGGGTGCAGGGAGTGAGGAGCTGGAGGCACATCTCATGGTTTTACCCAACATCAGTGTCTCTGTGCTGGGGGCAGGGGGAGAAGGGTCCTGACTCCGCTTGCAGGGAATGAGGACCCTCTTCTCCTCTGAAGATGATGCTTTTCTTGGCCTCTGGAGGTGTTTGGCACAAGTTGTGTGCAGGAACCTGCTGTTTGCCTGCTGCTTTGAAGGCTTCTGTGTCCTGGAGCCCGGGGTGAGGGCTGTTGCCTCAGAGACTGTGGCTCTCCAGAGCTGTGTAAGCCTTGGAGTCTCCTAGTCCCAAACCATCCCCATTGCCCAGGTGCGGGTTTTGGCCCTGGCTTTTCTGGCACGTGCAGTAGCCTGAACACTGCTGTGGTCAGGAGACACCCCTGAGGAAGGAGGATGATGGTGGGGAAGGTTTGGCCGTTGCAGCCACCCAAACCCCAAGGCTCAGGAGCACAGGAGGGGCAGCTGCCTCACGCTGTGCTGCCCTGGTTTCATCAGCAGCCAGAGCAAAGGTGTTGAACTGGCTCCCGGGAGAGCTGGAGCTGGAGCAGGCAGCTCTCTGGCTGCTACCTGTGCCAAGCACCCTCTCCCTTGCAGGCTTTCCCGAGGTGTTCTGCTCGGGAAGCCCATTGTAATGGTTTCCCAGCAGCAGCAGCAGCTCTGGGCTGGGAGTGAGTGTGCTGAGGAGCTGCTGGAGGAGCTGGCAGCCGCCCCCTCGCCTGCGCTGCCACTACAGCAGCTGCCTACACGTGGAGTCGTTACAGAGGGAGAGGAGGCTGCTGGCACCTTCCACCAGCTGCATCCCACCTTCACTGGCACTCATTCAGCTGCCTGGACCCCAGGCACTGCTGTGAGCATGGAGGAGGGGGGGGGTGAGGCCCAGGAGGTGCAGGGTCAGGCAGCCCTGGGCTGGTCCTGAGCTCCCCTCAGCCCTTGCACAGGCTCCTGTGGTGGCAGAAGGGGCTGTCACTTCTTCCTTTCCCTGAACACAGATCAGTCTCGTTTGTGACAGATTATGGCTGTTTACAAGCCAGCCTCCATTTCACTCTAAAGCTGTTTCCTCGTGTGGAAGACGCTGTTGCAATGGTGGATGAGCAGCTCTGCTTACAGAGGTGTTTGCTCACAGCCACCCCAAGCTTGGAAGCACAAACACAGGCGTCGTTCCTGAGAGTCACTCGCCACGCAGCTGCAACGGTGTTACTGCCACCATAACTGCCTCTTGCCTCATTATCTCCGAGTCCAGGGGGAAAGGGAGAGATTCTTGCTCAAGTGAATCAGAAGGGAGGTTGTGGGTGGCTCGGTGTGTTCGGCAGGGGAAGGATCAGAGGAGGAAGAGCTGGCCCCTGGCATCAGCCTGTGCCACCCCCGAGTTCCAGGCAGATCCTTCCTGCTGTTTCCCCCTCCTGCATTGGTGCTTCCCTCACCCCAGTTGTAGGGAACCAGTTGGATGGGTGCAGAGGCTCAGAGCTGCCTGTGGTGCAGTGGGTGCTGTGTGCTGCTGTTGCAGGGCTGAGGGGCAAACGGGGCAAAACTCCCCTCCCAGCAATAACTGCAGAGGGTAGGAGGTGGAGGCTGGGCTTGTCCCATGGAGAGAGGGCTCTGGTGCTCTCACAGGGCAACACACTTGGCCTAAAGCTTCACCCTTCATTGGCATCTGCAGCCCAGTGGGTTTGGAGCGAGGCTTTGTGCTGCTCTGGAGGCAGCAGTGGGAGCTTGGCTGAGATGGAGTCATAGAAACATAGAGATGGTTCATCTCCAGGCTGCTGAAACTGGTGGATTTGGGAGCTCCTGACTTGCTGAAGGTACCCAAACAGCTCCTTGTGCTGCCTGTGGCTCTGGCTGCTGAGATGCTCCTCAAAGCTCTGGGGCTTTGCTGCTTTGAGCAGCAATCACAGTCTGATGGGTCCTGACAGGATGCGTCCCAGTGGGTGCTGGGGGATGCTCTGTGCACTCTGCAGGTCCCTGTTCAGGTTTCCTTCAAGTTCAGACCCCAGTTGCTCTGAAACTTGGGTGTCCTCATCCCCTGACACGATGGCTCATTCAAACAAAAGGCCTTGAGCTGGTGACCCTGCTTTTTGTCTTCCCTTTCTCCCTTGCCCCTGAGCTCTTTCTCCAGTAGAGATTGTGCTGAGCCCTGGCTGTGCTGCCTGGCTCTGGAGCGGGACCTGGTAGCTGAAGGACAGTGGCTGGGCTGTTGCCGTGTGCTGGGAGGATGAGGCACAGTGTCTGTCAGCAGCTGGGGTTGTGAAACGCCTCTGGGGGTGTGTGTTGTGGACACAGATCCAGGGAACCTGGGCTAGATGGGGATGTTCCCAGCAGCGGAGCTGAGGTGGGAGGTGGGTGTGTTGTGAGCCACTGAAATCAACCCCAGCCAGGCTCCCCTCCCAGCAGAAACTTGGCTCCTAAAACTCTGGGGCTGGCTTCTGAGGGTGCAGGGCAGGAGGAGCTGAGATGGAGGCAGCAACTGGGGCTTGTTTGGGCTTTAAATATTAACAGAGAAATAATGAAGGTTGTTCCCAGAGCAGGGCTGACCCACTTAGAAACAAAACCTCCCTCTAGCTGAGCCACTTCGGCAGTGTGACTGTGGTGTGCTGGGGAATCCCAGGGTGCTGCCCCTTTTCCATGGTCACTGAGGTCCTGTTGCCACCCAGGAGAGCTGTGGGTTGCCAGGCTGAGCCCCAGGAGAGCTGTGGGTGCCAGGCTGAGCCCAGGCCACCCATGCCCCTGTGCAGCATCAGCCCTGCAAGGAGCCATCCCACCCAACTGCTGTGCAGGGACAGCAAAGAGTGGTATGAGGAAAACGTGGCAGTTTGTTTTTCTGGCTTCAGGTCTGTCCCTGTGTCCTCTGAGGGGTCTGGGATATGCCCAACAGGCACTGCCAGGCGTCCCTGGGGAGATGGGGCTGGACGGGAGCCCCGGGGATGGCACATGCTGCTGCACTCCTGGTGATGCTCATCCCTTGGTCAAACCCAGGAGCCTCCTCACCTGGATCCCTGCTTGTCCGGCCCTTTCCCATGATGAGCAGAGGCTGGACCTGAAGTCTGGCTGTGATGGGGTCACCATAACCAGGGGTGACTGCGGTGCCCAGTGTCACACCATGGCTGATGCTGCTGAGCTCAGGTGCCCACAGCCACTGCCTGTCACCTGCCCTGGCACAGCACAGGAGTGCTTTGTGCTTTTTGTCCTGTGTTTGGTTTGGGGAGGTGCTTGTGAGGCTGTGTCCATGGCCCTGGCAAGAAGCCTATTTGTTGTTTAGTTTCTCTAAAAGCCTTTACAGAGGCATCCTGCAGGTCCTTCCCCTGCAGCAGAAACCTGACCCAGCCTGAGACAGAGGAGGTTCCTGGGGAGGACTTCAACTTTTCCTGACCATTACAGCACCAGAGCAGTCAGTAAATCCTTGCAGTGAAGTGTTCTCAGAGGGAAGAAGTAGGAACCCTGTTTTGTGTTGCCTCTTTCCCACCGCCCCCCCACCCCCAATTCACTGGGGCCGTGTCCTGGAGACCTCGTGCTTTGCATTAGCTGAATTTCTGGCAGCTGAATAAAGCTGTGCCAGGCCCAGAGAGCTGAGTGGTATTACCCAGGGAATTCAGTGCAGTGGAACAAAGCAGAGCCCTTTCAATCTTTGGCTGCCGGGGTGGGTTTTTTTTTTTTGGCCTGTGTTTTTCTAAGCTCAGCCCAGGCAGCCTGGGGAAAGCAACAACTTGTGGGTGGTGCTGAGGGAGCAGAATGTGAGGCAGAGAGAGGTTTGCTTTGGTGACTGGGGTTGTGCCGAGTGTTGGCTTTGCTGCAGAGCCCTGTGACCCCCACAGCACCTTGCTGCCTGCCTTGGGCACACCAAGCAACAGCTTCTGAGTGTGTTCTCTGCCAGAAACAGGTTTATGTCTCGGTGTCTGTCCTTAGCAGCTGGTGGCTTCTTCAACTTCTCACCTGGAGGGGGATGTGAAGATGTGTTAGCTCTGGAGTCACCTTCCCTTCCCACCCTGAGGAGTGAGAAGAAAGCTCAAAGCCTCTGTGTTTATCAGGGTGGTGAAGGTCCCTGCTCAGTGCCCTCATCCTGCTTGGACTGCAGAAAAACGTCTCTAAAAGATTCACTTTCAGCCAACTCCCTCCTGAGGTGATGTGAATTCTATTTGGCCAGCAGAGAGTTGCCTCCCTGCTCCTTCAGCTGCTCAGCAGGACCCTTCTGGGGGGGGGAGGTTCCCTCTTTCTTTGTGGCTCTCAAATAGCTGCTGTCTGTTGGTGAGGAATTGGGGTGCTGCCCTGAGCAGTGCTGAGTCATGCTTTGGTTCCCTCTCACTTTGGGGTAAATATTGGTGATGAATTTTGGCAGGGGAATTGCCTTGACTCTGTTCCACCTCCTCTGTCCCCACAAGCCCTGCAGATGCTCTGAGCTTTTGTGCATGGGGCTGCCCTCTATGCCCAGCATCCCATGCCATGGGGCTGCCAGCCCCTGCTGGTGGCCACTCCTGCTCCCACTCTGCAGATGCTGCTTGGTATGTGGATCCCATCCTGGTGTTTATTCTCAGAGCCTCGTGCCTCAGGAAGCTCTGTTTACACAGCCACTGCTGCAAAGAAATGCCTTTATTTATATCTCTAAGTACACACACATAAGCACTTACCTAGCAAACTGCTGAAAAGCCACTTCCCCATGGAACTGCTGCCAAGGTTTCCTCTGCAGGAGAGTTGCTCAGGCTCAGGCTGAGCGTGCTGGGGGCTGTGGCTGTGGGCAGGGATCCATCCTCCTGCTGCTGTGTGGGATGGGGCAGGCAGGGCTTGGGAGTGAAACGTGACCTGGGAAGGATGGAGCAATCCTCATCAGTGTTAATCAACTCCTGCAATGGTTCCCCCACAATTAGTGCTGGCAGCTCACTGTGTGCTGCGTTGCTACAGGTTCCTTTTTTTCTCTGGAGCTGTGTCTGTTCACTGCCTGCTCTGTGCTGCCCTGGAGCTGCTCCTGTGCCCTGTGTCCCTGCCTGGCTTCACCTGCAGCCTTCAGCAGCAGCCACGTTTCTCATTAGCCTCATATGCCCTGCCATCATCTCCTGTGGAGCTGTGGGAGGGCCCCCAGAGCAGGGCTAGCTGCTGGAGCAGTGGGCTAGTGGCCTGTGGGGCAGCAGGGCTCGGAATGGGCTAGTGCTGCAGCCTCAGCCTGCTGCTGCTGCTGCTGTTTGTGCTTTATGGTGGCTGGGAAGGATTCCTCTGCTGACACACAGCAGCACCTGGGTGATGATCTCTCCTCAGGGCTGGCTGCTGCACACCCTCCTGCCCTCTGAGATGAGCAAATGGCTGTTTGGAGGCAGGGAAGGTGCTGGCTGAGCCTGGCACACGTGAGCCTGCTCAAGAAAATTAAACTGTCACACTCTCCCAAGGCCAAGCAGCAGGAACTGGGGATAAAAATGCCTCAGGCAGAAAATGAGCTTTATAGCATTCGGGCAGCCTCCGAGGAGGTGACAGATGCTTAATCAGCTTATTGGCCATAAATGTCTGTCTGTCTTCCCTCCCCTTCCCAGGATGGGCTGTTGCCAGCAGTGTTGCACGAGGGGAGCAGGGTCCTGGCTCCCAGGGTTCCTGTGCCATCCCTGCCTGGCCACAGTTAGACCTTGAGCTTGATTTTTTTCCCAGCACTGCCCTGGGCAAGGGGCTGTCCCTGAGCTGAGCAGGGGCTGGGGGGCAGCTGGGCTGCAGCCAGGCTTGGTGTGGAGGTGGGATTCCCAGGGAGAGAATGGTGTGTGCCAGGGCTGGCTGGGGATGGGGGGTCTGGGTCAGGAGGTGCAGTCGGTGCTGGGGCTGAGCAGCCCTGCCAGGGGAGGGTCAGTGCTGAGTGTACAATGAGCCCTTCTCTTTCTGAGCCGATTACTCCTTCCCCTGTGTCAATAAGGACCTTGAAGTGAGGGAGGCAAAGCTGCCAGACAGCACTTGTGCTGTTCACCAGCTCCCTCAGGGATGGGTTCAGAGGCCGGTGCAAAGTGACCCTCAGCGCTGGCAGCCCCAGAGGTGAATTCCTCACTTGTGGCTCCAGCCATGCAGCAGCAGCTCGCTGGGGATGATGTTCTGGCTTCAGCTCTTGGGCTGTTTGGAGTGCTGCCCATCAGCCCTTCCTGCTTGTCCACTTGCCACTCTCCAAGGTCACCCCAGGAGCGAGACGTCGGCCCTGTGTCCGGACGCAGCGTTGCGCTGGGGCCCAGGGCTGCTGCCTCACAGCCACTGATGATTCTGAGCACGGTTGTCTTTACCAGAGCTGGGAGTCTTCTGGTTTGGGGCATTCACTCACCTCTCAGGGTCAAGCACCTGCAGGAGGAGAGGGCACAGCATGAGGAGGCAGCACAGGCTGCTGCCTTCAGCTGACGTGCCGATGTATTCCCCAGCTCTCAGCCCTGTGTCTGGCTCAGCACTGGGCTCCATCTGCACTACCCCAGCCTTGTGCTTCTCACTCGCTCCAAATCAGAAGCTTCATCTTTAGAGGGCCCATAGGGCCATTGCTTTGGTGTGTTATTTGGGGTACATGGCTGTCCTTATGGCTGCTTGGTGGAAGCTCAGTGTCCCGTGCAGACACGGGCAGGCTGGGACTGAGCTGTTGGAGCCGTGGGGAGGAGTTTTTGCTCTGGGTTTTTTGTGTTTATGAGCAGAGCTGCCCTGTCCAGATCCTGATATTCTCTCCTAACCCTTGATGTTCTTTATTTTTTTTCTTCTAGACGATCATGGAGCAGTTCAATCCCAGCCTCAGGAATTTCATTTCTATGGGGAAGACCTATGAAAAAGCCTTAGCAAGTAAGTGGATGTGCACTTGCTGCAGGGGGCTGGGGAGGGGGCTGGCTGCAGAGCACAGCCTCAGGAGGGGAGGGAAGCTGCAAAAGCAGCTTGGGCTACTCTTTGCTTCCAGGGGAGGAAACTGGGGAGCTGGTTCTGGGACCTCGATGCCCAGCTGATGTTGTCAGTGGGTGCAAGGCACAGAGGTGCTGCAGGGCCGTGGGTGTGGAGAGAGCTCCTGTGGGACAAATCCATCTGCAGCCTGTTCAAATGCTGCTTAAAACGTGTAAAAGTAATATTTTAAGTTCTGTTTTAAGTGTTCAAGCTTCCCCAAAGAATGCATTGGGTGAAAAGGCAAAAATCCAAGTGTCTCAGTTGCAGCTCAGGCTTGGGAACCTGGGGCCCTCCCAGGAGCTCTGGGAGAAGTGTGGGTTTAAATGAGCAAACTGGGAGCTGATGGAGACAGAAAATGAACAGATTGGGCTTCAAATGTGTTTGCATGCTGCCTGAGCCCTACTGAGCTCAGGTTTAAGGTTTGAGGCAGGCTCTGTTTGACCCCAGCAGCAGCCCCTTCCTTTCAGGGTGAGCTCTACAGAGCTGCTGTGCTCATGGCTCCTGGGTGGGATCTGAATTGACTGAGGGAGGAATGCCTGTAAGGGATGAGGCTGCCACCAGCTCTCAGCATCTGAAGCCAGTGGACAACAATATTTTAGTGTCTCATGTTCTCAAAGGGCAGTATTTGAAGCACAAGTTGTGAAGGGTCTGTGCCCTCCTGCTTTCTGCCTGCAGCAAATGCTGTTTCCACAAGCCCAGAGAGGTTCCTGGCTCTTTCAGTGGGGGGTTTTTAGCTGCCTTGGTGCTGATGCTCAGCACTCAGCACTGCTTGTAAAGGGGGGTTTAACAGATCAGTGCTGGTCCATCCTGGTCCACTGCACAGGGGCTGTGGACTCTGACCCCCAGGGACAGGGCACTTCTGCACCCTCCCAAGCAGCAGCATGTCCTGGCTGTTCCCTGCCGTGCAGTGAAGTAGGGGTTGGATTTGGGGGGTGCTCCTGCCTGCTCTTACCCTCCTGGGTCTCCAGCAGGGAGGGAAGGAGAGGAAAGGTCTGATGTGGGGAGCAAAGGTGGCACTTGGGACTGTGTTCTAGTTGTTCCTGTGAAACTTTACACTGGTAGTGCAGCTTTTAATTGCTGGGGTGCTGGAGCCCGTTTGTAAGGTGCTGGTTTGTCTCAGCTGCCTTTGGGCCCGCTCTAAGCACAGCCACAGCCTGTGGTGGGTAACCAGGATCACCACTTGGTTTCTGCATTTCTCTCATCCCTGCTGTGAAAATGCTTTGAAGCCCAAGATCTCCCTGCGGTGGGAAGGGATTGTGTGTGGCCATCCCTGGCTGTGGCTGCTGAGCTCACAGGGGCAGCCCAAGGAAGCGTCTTGGTCAGGAAATCACTGGAAGAGGCTTCAGCACATCATCTGCTGGCGCTGGGCTGAAGCTGTACAGCGTGTTCTCATGATTAGAGGAAACCCCCTGCTTATCTGATTGAAGTGGAGTGTGTAGCTGGAATGTCAACAAACAAGACTGAACTGTAATGAAAGTCTGTGATATTTAGCGATTCCACAGTGATGGTTTTTTTTTTACTGAGCAGCGTTCAGCAGGCTGCTGGTTACACTGGAATGGAAACCACACAGGTCCTGCAAATACCTTTTCTGTTCTCCTAAATAACCCTGTAATCTGCCTGCCCTGAGCTTTCTCCCTTCTTCGTGTTTCTACTTTGCTGTCTTGTCCCTCCCTGTGGGGTTTAACCCTTTGCAGTAACATCTATTTCTGTGCCTGGCATCTGTTCAGTGCCAGAGAAGTTACAACAGCCATTAAAGAGAATATAACCTGTATCTTTTTTTAATGCTTTTAGGTATGACATATGCAGCAAAAGGATACTTTGATGCTCTGGTTAAGATGGGAGAGTTGGCCAGTGAAAGCCAAGGATCTAAAGAGCTGGGTAAGTCGCTGATTTACTGCTCAGTGGAGTCACAGTCCAGGGCAGGCTCTGAGCACGGGAATGAAGCCAGATTCCTGCTATGGATGGATGGGGAGAACAAGCTCAGTGTGGAGCTGGTCCTGCCTCATCTGAATGGTAAAAGTGTCTCTGTGTTTGCTGTTGGTGTAGCTTAAAAAGAGCCTGCTATTTTTAGTGTGAGGATTTGGGGGCTCTGTCAGCCCGTGGTGTTTGCAGAGAGCAGCTTTGCTGGCCTGGCTCTGCAAAGGACAGAAAAGCACCAGGGTCTGGTCTGGGAGCCAGTGCTGGGCACCTTGGCCCTCTGAGGAGAAGGGGCTGGTGCAGGGGACCCAGGAGCTGTTTGGGAAGCAAACAGGGCAGCTGTGCCAAGGCTGATTCCCCTGGTAGTGGTCACTCAGCATCCTGGTGCAATGTGGGTGCTGAGTTGTGTCTGCTCAGTCAGATCAGAGCTGTGCAACATGCTCCTTTCCCTCCCTTACACTTACTCCTCTGGTAAGTCATCTGGGAGCTGCTTTTCCAGTCTTCCCATGGCTGGGATGTGGCTCCTGTATTCTCCCTCCTCGCTGTGGCTTTGCTGCACAGATGTGGTTGGAGGTGGCTCTTCTCCCATCTCCCCTCAGGGATGCTGCAGCTTCTTTGCTGAGGCTCTTTGTTGGGCTGAGATGGGTTTTGGTCGTTGCCTTCACAGCCTCAGGTGAACTCCTCCTCCCAGTCCCTCCTGCAGGTCTGGCTCCCAGGATCCTGTTGGAGGAGATGGCAATGGGTGTCCTCATTAACACCATCTCTGAGGCAGCCAATTAACAGGGGAGAGGTTGAGCTGAAGTGACCCAGAAGGCTGCTGAGGCCGTGGGTGAACAGTCTCAGGAAGGGCAGGGTCAGCCTCTGCTCAGCCCTGGCCAGGGGCTGCTCCCAGGGGCCACACACAGCTCAGCTGCCTCAGGATTGGGATGAGGGAAGCAGGAGGTGTCTATGGAAACGGATTCTTGTCGCTTGAGCTGCCTCCAGCAGCCTGTGTCTGTTTAGTAAATAAAGGAGCCTGTGTGCAGTGCACTGTGCGCAGTGACTGAGATGAAGGGCTCTGCAGACCTTATGGAGGGTTTCCTCTTCTGCCCCTGTGGCTCAGCAGCTCTGTCCTGCTGGAAGTGAAAGCGTGTGGAAGCTTTATCAGCAGCGCAAGGGCAGGAGCTCTGGGACCACAAACCCTGCCTGTCCCCTTCAGAGCAGCTCCAGGCTTTGCTCAGACCTGCCTGTGGTGTCTGCTGGTCCTGCTCCCTCGCAGAAGGACGGTGGTTGGGAGGGCAAATGTCCCCAGTGCCCTCCCACAGCCTCCCCATGTGCATTCCGTGTGTGGCTCCAGCTTTTTGGGCTTGATTTCAGCTGTTTCCACACTGCTGTGGCTTCCCCTTGGTGTGAGCACACGAGATGGAGGATCTCAGTGTCTCCTGTTCAGCCCAGAGCCCTGGCAGGCGGCTGCTGCTGGGACCCCTGGCTTTGTTGATCTTGCTGATATTTATTGTAGCAGCTGCTCAGTGCAGAAGAAAGTGGAGATAAAATTTGTGGCTGCAGTTTGCCGGAGCTGATAACAGCTGAGGACACAGCCCTGCCAGCAGGATGTATACACAGGGGCTGAAATATGTTGTAGCTGGGGCTGTGCTGGCCAGAGGTGCAGCTTTTCCTGGGAACACCTTCAGCTTATCGCTCCCTGCAGCACAGGGCCTGATGGGGCCGGAAAGCAGCTCTGGCATCTGGGTTGTTTCAATCCTTACTAGAGGCTGCAGCAAATGGGAATGTTCAGGAGCGCCTTTTGCATTGATACTGTGCCCCTCACCACTCCCTCCCTGTGTTGGAGGGTTTGCTCTGGGAGCAGCAAGGCAAGGGGAGCTGCTCCCAGGCGCTGGGCAGGGCTCTGGGATGCTCTGGTTGCCACTTGCAGCTTAAACCCTGTCTCCAGTCTCCACAGAAAAGAACCTGAGATGGGGTTTTTGAACGTGGATGCTTGTCTGATGTCACCTCTGGGACAGGAGGTGTCAAAAGAACAAATACACACAGATCTTATGCCTCAAAGGTGATGAAGGCAGGCACCTCTCCTCCCCAGCACTCCTGCCTGTGCTGCTGCCTGTGCCAGGGTGCTGTGGGAGCTTTGCACCCTGGGCTGACACAGCACAGACAGGGACTGGGAGCATGTTTGCCTTGCTGAGAAGGTAGCAGCCTCATAGTGCTCCCTCCAAGCTTAGGTCTCTGCTCACCAGACTTCACATTCTTCCTAAATTCTCCATCAGATTGTAGCAGCTGTGTGGAGACAGGATAATCCTGGTGGTGAGGGAAACAGCCAGAATGAGGCACTTGAGCTGTAAATCGGCTCTGGGGCTGCAGGTTCTGGGTGCAAGTGTCTGGCAGGGACATACCTCAGCCTGAACTCTGCTGCTGAGCTTTGAGATGGTCAAAGTCTGTTTTCTTGAGGTTGTTTTTCAGCTGGTGATGCCCTGATGGGTACAGGCTGTATCTGTCAGCTGTCCCTGCACAGCAGCTTGCCCTGGGACAGTTTGCTCTGTGTAATTCCCTGTCAGGTCATGCTTTCAACAACCTGGGGAAAAACCTGTGCCCTGGAGCAGCTGCTGGTCCTGTGCAGGAAGGGAGAAGCCCCATTCTGGGACCTCTGGGAGTGGGCTGCTGGGCATGGAGCAGACAAAGCCCAGGGCTGGCTTGTGGTGGCATTCCTGGGAGGCTTGGCAGGGCAGATGCTCCCCTCCCTGCTTCCAGAGCTGCTGGCACATGGAGGATTAGACCCATGCCCACAGTTTCTCTTTGAGAGAGGCACCTTATGCTGTTCTTCACATCTTTGGTGGTTGCTGTGTTGGCTTTTGGGAAGCTGAGAAGCTGGTGTGAAGAGCTGTGTGAGGGTTTACTCCAGGCTGGAGCTGGGAACTGTTTGTAGGCGTTTCCAAGGAGCTTCAGGCTCATGTGCAAGAGTTCTTGGGTGACTTTGGTCCTTGTCTAGATGCTGTTGTTGAGGTCTCTTGGATGCTACTCAAAACGTTGTTTCTTCTGTCTCTCTTGAAAATGAGGCCGTGGCAAATTCAAGGGAACATCCCTAAGAGAAATACTGGCCTGGTGAGAGGAGCTGGAGGCAGTTTCCAGCAGGCTGGGAGTGCTCTGAGGTGCAGGAAACTCCTCTGGGGCTGGAAGTGGATTTGCCTTAGTGGTTGGGTTTTTTTCCTCCCAGGTCCTCTTGAATTAGTGAGGGCTGCTCTCATGGAAGCAGGTGCCCTGCAAAGGGAAGAGTGGAGTAATTAGTCTTCCATTGTTAAGCTGAAATGAGCCTCAGCTAGATAATGGCTTTTTTCTGGTACACCATTTGCATGATAAAGTCAGGAGCAGTGGCACCTTTGTGGGCCAGGAGCTGCCTTGTGTCAGTGGAGGCCACTGGGCTTCAAGAGCTAGAAACCATCCCTGTGCAGCTTTTAAAACACAGATGAGCATTATTAGAGGGATGCAGCCATCTCAAGCAGGCAAGCTGGGTCTGTGGTCAGGGCTGGGCACAGAGCACGTCCTGTCTGTGCTGCCCTGGAGCCAGGATGCCACTGGCAGCTCCTGGTAAGGGGCAGAGCATCCTGGTGGGATGCCCATGGTTGCCCAGGCAAGTGCTTGTCTTTGCTATGGCTCTTGGCATCGTGGTCCAGAGGCTTTGTGCTGTGCCGAATCCTCAGGGGAGAGGGATTAAGCTGTTAATTGGCTTTGCAGTTGTTGAGGGCAGGTGCTTCCTGCAGCAGCCAAGGTGCAGATCCAGATCCTGGGGCTGTCGAAGGTCGGTGCAGTGCTCAATGTGTGACTGGGGACCAGCAGAGCTGGTGGGAGCTGTGGGGCTCCATGCCCAGAGCAGTGCCCAGAAAACCCAAAGCTGAACTCCAGGCCCCAGCTGCCTGGGTGAGTGACCGGGAGTCCCTGTAGTGAGGTTCCCTCTGCCTGGGAAGGTGAGCTGCTGGCTTGGGAGAGCAGCTCAGCTTCAACCTTTTAAAGCTGGACTCAATAATGCACTGAATGGTTTGTGGGTAACAACTGTGTGCTGCTGGAAGAACAGATGCTCTGGACCTGCATTTCCACCTGGGATTCTGTCAAACAGACCTAATTTGCCAAAGAAATTGAGCAAGAAATTCAGGACTCTGCCTCCCAGCTGTGTTGTTCCCTGTGGGAAGGGGCTTGCAAAGTGTGCAGAAACACAGGAAAAACCCCTTAAACTGCTGCCTGCCTCAAAGGAGACTCTGCTGCCTGTGCTGCCTTTCCCCTGCCTTCCAACCTGATTTAAAGCAGACTGCCACAGCAGGAAGCTCGACCTCACGAACCTGTGTTCAGCAAAGCACCAGTGCAGGGTTGCTGAATGAGCAGCTGGGAAGAGTGTGTCCTGCTGCCTGGCTGCAGCTCCTGCTGCCTCACAGCTCTGCAACCTGTGGGCTTCACCTTCAGCAGTGACATGCCCCAGGGATGGTTCCTGGAGCTGCCCCTAGGCTGAGCACCCCTGGGATGCTCCATCCTCCCAGGAGGGATTGGGGGGCCCTGTGTGTGTCCATGGGCTGAGTTTCTGCTGCCCACCAGCAGTGCTGTGAGCTTGGCAGGTCTTTGGCAGGGGCACAGCTTGTTGTCTGGACAGCCCTGGGTCCAGGAGGCGATTGCTTCCTCCCACAGGACTGCTGGCAAGCAGCACAGGTCGGTTTGTGGGGGTCTGAGCCAGGTGACTCCAGGCTGGTGAATGTGAGGTCTGTGCAGTCATGTTGTCCTGTGCTAATTAATCTTCTGCCACTGATATTGCTGCTGCCAGAGCAGTTGGCCACAGGGGACCTGCTGCTCTGTTCATGGATCTGTGAGCTGTGGCTGCTGGGAAGCACGTGGCATCACAGGGCACTGGGTCTCCAGCCTGTCCTGGTGAAAGGGTCAATGGCAGCTGCTCAGCCCAGGGGAGCCAGGCACTGGAAGTGCTGGACCTGCCCCAGCCAGGGTGCCTTGGGGACCTTTGGCTTTTTTTCCTTTACTTTGTGTCTCAATAAAGAGGTAAAAGATGTCTGCAGCTTTGGCAGCTGGGTTGGAGCAGAGGCTGCAAACAGAACTGCTCATTCTGATGCTGATGAGTCGCTGAGACAATACCAACAAGATCCATCCCGACCTGGGGCTGTGAGAAGTGAAACCTCTGGGAGAAGGAAATAGATGACTCAGTGTGGAGAAGCTGATTGTTTCCTCACAGTTGTCCCTTTCCCACTGCACACAAAAAGCTCTTCCCCTAGCTTGTCTTGCTCTTGAGTGTCAGTGCTGATAAGTCTGAGATGTGGTCTGAAGGTGTGGGGCTGGGAAGGGCTGTGCTGGGGGGCTCTGGCCCTTCCCCATGGCTGTCACTATGTGCCCACTCCTGGCCTGGGGGAGCTGGGGTTCCCCCTTGCTGCTGGTTACTGGGGTCAGTGCTCATGGAAGGTGTGAGACCATGTGGCACACAGGGCTGAAAGGGGGACTGGTCACTGCTGGGCTGAGCACCCAGGCCAGGGCAGCAGGATTTCACCCTGAAATTCTTCTAATGTGCATAAAGCTGATGCTCTCCAGCCCCCTTTCTCCTCAAACCCCCCAAACCAAGGCAGCTCTCCTCTGCAGCAGGTACCTTTGCCCAATGGAGGCTGGAGGAGGGTAATGGGTGCCCATGTTGGAGCAGTGCCTGGTGCAGGGACCTTCAGGCACCTCTGGCATCTCTGCCTGCCCTGGGAATGTGCTGATGTGGGCATATCCCCTCCCTGGGTTCCAGTGCTTGCTTGGCACTGAAGGATTCAGCCAACAGCATTTACCCAGCCATTGAAAAGCAGATGGTTTTCTTTCCTCTTAGGCTTCATGAGCTGCAGCAGTTTGCCCTGTTCCTGTCTGTTGCTTTGGCTCATTAAGAGGGTAACTCTCCTTTCCTCCCAGCTTGGTTATTTCCCTTGATGCCACTGTCCCCTTTCTGCTCTCCCTTACCCAAAAGCACCAGGGAGAAGCCCAGCACAATGTGAGGTACTGGAGGAGCTGAGCTGAGCCCCTGGGCTCCTTGCTTCACCTTTTCGCGCTCTTTCTTTGGGATCTGGATCTCTGGAGCAAGCGATCTTGAACAGCGAGCAATGCCCACAGTGCTGCACCCTCTGTCTTCCAGGAGCAAGGAATGATGCTGCTGAGGACAAGGGGCCGTTGACTTCTCCAAGCACCCCGGGTGCTGGTGGCAGCACGAGCCAGTGGCCATGAGACTGGCTGCCAGTGCCCTTGCAGAACAGGCTGGGCTGCTTCAGCCCTGCACAAGCACCAACATGTTCTGGCTGGGAGTGGTTTGGCTCCTTTGCTGCTGCTTTGTTTGGTGTTTTCATTACAAATGGCTCGGATCTGGCTCGAGAGGGGAGGGAGGGAGAGAGAGGAGTAATCCTTGGGCTTGGAAGACTCAAGGGTAAAACCCTATGAGATGGGTTCCTACTGCTCTGCCTTCTGGAGGAGCATTTGGCTCCTGCACGGGGCCGCTGGCAAGGGGAGGGATGTGGAACAACCTGTTTGCCTGTTCCTGGCTGGGTGCGGTAGGGAAGGGCCACAACAGCCCCTGGAGCTCTCCCAGAGCGATACTGTGAGTCACCCAGACGGAAATAGCAGCTCCTTCTCGCCTCTTTGTGCTTTGCAGCCTGCAGAAAGGTGTGTGAGCAGGGGCAGGTGAAGCCCTTGCTCTGCAGCCCTGCCCTTCCCTGGCTTGATTTGTGCCTCTGGGCTCAGCTGAGATGTTTAACCTTGAGTCCCTTGACCCATGGGATGTGCGTCTTGGCAGCAGGGTTGCTGTGGTGCTGTGCAGGTCACACTATGCCCCAAGCTCTGTGCCCAGTGCTGAGCACCAGCTCTGACTGGCAAACCCTGCTGCTGGGGCTGTGGAACAGCCGTGGTGTGGGTGGCTGTGCCACAGCCTGGCCCTGCCATGGGGCTCTGCTCACACCCTGCAGCCTCTGCCACCAGCACAGCCCCACAGTGCCTCCTCTGAGCCATTTTGGCTTTCCAGCTCCTGTGGTGTCTCTTTAGTCAGTTTGATGTCTTCTGTGCTGGGTCAGTGTGAGTGGCTTTGGGGTGAAGTGTCTGTTCACGTCAAGGTCTGTGGGGTTCTCCCAGTGGTGTGGAGGAGTTGAGGTGTCTGAGGTGCTGTGTGTGAATTCAGCTACTGTTTGGGGGGATTTGGTGCAAATCCTCCTGCTGCCTTGTGTGGGCTCCCAGAGGTGGCCATGGGAAGCCTGGAGCCAATTGCTTTGGAGGTGATTGGGTTGGAGAGGCTCTGGAGCCAGCTCTTGTGCCTCCCTTCAGCCCAGCACCAGACAGGCATCACCTTGAGCTGCCCCTGAGACTGGGCCAGCCATGGCAGGGAAAAGACTGCATGGTGGGGACAGCAGTGTCCTTGCATCCAGGCTGGGACAGGGGCTGGTGAGGGTGCTGTGTGGGGTGGGAGACGCTCTATCCTGCTGCTCACTTTGATGTGGGGCTGAAATGCTCCACACACTGCAACAAGAGCCAAGGAGGGGGTGGTGAAGGAGAAAGTCTGAAGAGAAAGATGCTTATCTGGTGCACCACACACCTCTCTGCTGCTGCAAACAGGCTCCCTCCCTGGCTGAGGCATGAGGCAGGGGGTGGGGGGAAGAGCCCTGTGGTGTGAAGGGCTGGCAGTACCCTGGGCTCTGCTCCCTGGGGAGAGCTGGGAGCTCAGCAGCAGTGCCTTGGCCAGCCTTGCACTGGCTTTTCTCAGCTGGGATTTCCACTCCAGCCAAAGGGGAAGTGAGAGGCAGAGGGGGTGGTGTGAGCTGTGGGGTGGTGTGAGCTGTGGAGCTCACAGCCAGCTGCCCTTGATGTGTTCCTGCAGAGCGTCCGAGTGCTGGCCCCACGTCACTGCTCCTCACACGGGGAACTTGGGCACTGCCCAAGAGTGAGCTGCCACAGCCCAGGCAGGGAGAAATGTCCTGGCACTCTGGTGGGGTCACCCTGTGCTCAGCCACGGAGACTTTCCCCACAGCCAGAACTGCAGCCGGCTGAGCACCGAGGCTGCTGCGCTTGGGTCAGTGCCTGTGGGAAGCTCAGCACCATCCAGTCACCTTCTCACTTGGTTGGGGATGCTGTGGGATGTCTCAGAGCTGAGTGTGGGGCACAGGGGGGTGGTGGCCAAGGTGCCAGCCGGCGCTGACTGAGCGCTCACCGCAGCAGAGGGGGCTGGAGGCTGCCAAGGACAAAAAGGGATCAGATCTTCATGTTTGCAGAAGGTTTGGAGACATGGTGTATGGTGCAAAGTACAAATTGCTCCATGAGAAGAGCAAAGAGAGGCTGGGGTGGGTTGTTCCCGGGCGGTTGGTGCTGTTGACACGCGGCTGACACACAGCCCCACGTGCAGGGGCATGTGGGGCTGGGGCTGGGCTGACCAGGATGGGGCTGGCCCCACAGCTCTGGTGCTGGTGGCTCCCTGGCAGCAGTGAGACACTGGTTTGACTTGTCTGAGTCTCACTGTTGCTGAGGTTTGACTCCACACACTGAGGCTGTGGTTGTCCTGGAGCCCACACAGTTTCTTGCTGCACGTTGTCCTGGGGCTCCAGGGCAGATGTCTCCTGCCCATTGCATTTCCCATCCCTGGAGTTGCCATCCTCTCACTTAAATCTCCACCTATGTGTCTGTGGGCTGTACACTTGGGGCTTTGAGTTATCCAGGACACTGCTCTGGTTTTCCTGGAGTGGGATGAGGGATGCTGCTTCCCTTTGGAGAGCTGCTGCAGATGTCGGGGAGCTCCCAGCCACTGCTGGCTCCAGGAACCCCCCCAGAGCTGAGTCCTGAGGCAGGAGCAGCTCAGAGCCACGGCTCGTGGCTTCCAGCTTACACATGTAGGCTGGAAGCCTCGTGGGGAAGCTGCAGCCCATCATGCTGGAAGCAAGAAGCATCAGGCAGCAGCTGACAGAGCTCGGCTGTGGCTGGGCTGGACACGGGGCTTCCAGCGGCGCGGCCGCGCTGGCTCCTGCCCTCAAAGGCTTCTCCTGTGTGTGTGTCTGGCTCCAGCCACGTCAGGGCTTTTGCTGAGGCAGGACACAGCCCTTCCTCCCAGGAAAAGCCCAGTGGGTGTGTGACTCTGCATTCTGTGTCTGGAAAAAGAAATGAAAGGCAGAAGCAAAGCAGAGCCGGGATCCCTGGGCGGCTGCTGGTGGGACTGACCAGCAGCACGTGCAGCAGCCACGTGCCACGGCTCTGCCCTCGCTGCCCCCTCGCCTGCCCAGGGCAGGGCTGCCCAGGCACGGCTCAGCTGCCCAGGCTCAACAGGTCTGGTGGTTCTGAGGCAAATGTCAACCTTGGGCTTGGCTCTGGCTGTAGCTCCGTGTCCTGGCTGAGTCCCAGGGCTGTGCCTGTCCCATGTGCTGGGGAGAGGCTGTGAGTGCTCTGTGCTTGGCCTTGAGCTGGGTGTGCAGCAGGAGAGCACCAGCTCCTGGCTGTAATAGGAGCTATTTAAATTCCCAAGTCTCTCATCTCCACCTGCTCCTTTCCCTATCTGGGCAGCCAGGTTGGGATGAGGGACTTTCCTGGAATCCCTGACCCCTTTGTCACCTCCTGCAGCTGGGGTAAGGGCTGGCATGGGCATGTGGAGCTGCAGGCAGAGCTGCCCCTGGCTTCTGGGGTGATGCTGCTCTTTGTGTCCTCTCCATGCTGCCCAAGGTGTACATGTTGGTCTGAGTGTCTCAGATGAACAGTGCACCCACAGCTCCCTGGAGATGGGCACAGGGAGGGGCTCCAGGAGCACCCATAAGCCTGTCTGCAAGCCCCTCTGTGCTAACAGGGTGATACCTGCCAAGCTCCAAGGTGTCTCCTCGAGCTCAGCACCTCAAACCCCTTCCCTGCATCTTGTCTTTGTAGGAGATGTGCTCTTCCAGATGGCAGAGGTCCACAGGCAGATCCAGAACCAGCTGGAGGAGATGGTGAGTGCCCCTAGCCTGGGCATGCCTGGCCCCAGGCTCTGCCAGTGTTGCAGCTGGGCAAAATGGTTTTCCACAGCTCTTCTGGGCAGCCTCAGCCCCTCTGCAGTGGATTTGCTAAGCTGCAAATGGTCTGGCCTGCTTGGGCATCTGCTTCTGCCCTGCTGGGTCTCCCCCTGAGTGTCCATCTGTCCCTGGTTGCTGCCAGCCTCTGCTCTGCCTGCCCCAGGGCAGGGTTTTGCCAGCCCTCACCAAGGAACCATGTTATCTCTTTCTTCCCACAGCTCAAGTCCTTCCACAACGAGCTCCTGACACAGCTGGAGCAGAAGGTGGAGCTGGACTCCCGGTACCTGAGTGTGAGTCGTGGTCTTGAGGAGCACAAATGTTGTCTGGGGCACCTCCATCTCCCTTTCCTGCTGCTCACCTTGCCCAACTCCTGACTGGGATGGTTGTGCCTGGACACTGCTCGTGCCCTGGGTTAGAGCTGAGTCCTCAGCCATCACCCATCACCGTGCTCAGAACAGCATTTTCCCCTCTGTTAGCTTATTCCTGTCCCTATGTGGGAACCCCAAAGGCCTCAGGGGGGTGTTGGGGAGGGGTCTGTTACTTGTCCCAGCCCTTGGCAGCTGGAGCTGTGGCCGAGGCAGTGCTTGGGCCACTCACAGCTTTCTGCTCCCACATCCAGGCTGCGCTGAAGAAGTACCAGACGGAGCAGAGGAGCAAGGGGGACTCTCTGGACAAGTGCCAGGCTGAGCTGAAGAAGCTTCGGAAGAAGAGCCAAGGCAGCAAAAACCCCCAGAAATATTCTGATAAGGAGCTGCAGGTACAAGCCCAGGGCCGAGCGGCTCATCCTCGCGCCAGGCAGTGCCACAGGGGACCCAGCTCTTGCAGACATTGGGATAAGAGAGGATGAGGGAGCTGGGTGGGCTGTGGGAGGTGTGGACAGGGAGGAGGCGGCAGCCTGTGATGGGAGGGGGTTGATCTCCTCGCTCTGGTGGCCGGTGCAGGGTGGGGAGCCGTGAGCTCTGCTCACAGGCTGCCGGCTCGCCCTGCTCTGCCTCTGCCGCTCTTGGGGGCAGGTTTTGCTTAATGGATGAACCCCTAAAAGATGATCAGTGTCTGTTTGTGGCTGGGTAGGGTTTTGCTGCACTCCCTGGCGTTCCTGCTGCCCCTTCCCCCAGCGCCGGGGCGGCAGCGGGCCGGGGGCGGCGCTGAGTCAGCGCGGTGTGATGCACGTGGGCTCCCTCCACAACCACGCGCCGCTTGCTGATGGGCTCCCGGGGGCCCTCACGGCACCTGCCCTGGGGGTTGTGCCACGGGAAGGGCACGTTGCAGGGCTCAGGGCAGCGGGATGCCCGCAGGGACAGGACCCGGCAGCGCCGGGCTGCGAGCGGCACGTGCCAAGGGGCCGCGGCACTAGGGTCGCTTGAGGTGTTTGCAGCAGGAGTTTGTGTCTTCTGAAGCGGGCAACACATGGCCTGAGCTTTGGCCAGAGCTGGGCAGGCTTCAGTGAGCAACTGATGGCACTCACCTGCAAACCTGCTCCAGCTGAAGGTCCACAGGCTGCCCCTCGCCTTGGGGCCGCTGAGTATCACAGAGTGAAGTGACCTTGGCTCATCCCTGAGGTGTGAGAACAGGGGTTGTGTTGCACCAGGATCTGTTGGTTTGAGTCATCGGCCAGCAAAGTGTGCAAGTGGTCTGTGTGTGCTGAGGGCTCTGAATGTCAGTGGCACCTGCCTGTGGCTGTGAGCAGGGCAGGGACCAGCGGATTGACACCGTGGGGGTTGTGCTGGGGAAGTGCCCCTCTTCATTGTACTGAAACTCTGGAACTCGGTCACTCTCATGGGGTGAATCAGAGTAAGCACAGAAAGAAAACACACCTGCAGCCATCCCCCAGCTCAGGGTGCAGCTCCTGTGCTCAGGATGGCCCCGTTGCACTGAGCTCAGGTGTGTTTGCAGCCCCTGACCTGGAGCTGAGCTGCTCACGGGAGGGGGGAAGGCGTCACCGCAGCAAACAAAGGGGTCCTGCCTACTGAGCTGGGGGCTGGCATGTTCCTGAGAGCTGAACAGCTTAAACCACTTCTGAGCACAGAATCCCTGAATGGTGGAGGTGGGAACCCCCACCCAGAGCTGCCCCAGCCCCTGTCACAGCAGTTTCCCCTGGCTCAGGGGCACAGGAACGTGTCCAGGTGGGGTTGGAAACCTCCTGAGCAGAAGCCTCCACACCCTCCCTGGGCAGCCTGGGCCAGGGCTCCCTCACCTCAGCACCAAAGGACTTGCTCCTGGTGGAACTGTGTGTGTGTGTGTGTGTTCCAGCTTGTGCCTGTTACCCCTGGTACTGGGCACCACACAACAAACACTGGCCCCCATCCTCTTGACACCCACTCATCAGGTATTTATCAGCATTGATGAGGTTCCCCCTCAGGCTTCTCTTCTCCAAGCTGAACAGCCCCAGGTGTCTCAGCCTTTCCTCCTAAGCCCTTGCTCCAAAAAAGCCCCGTGAGGCAGCAAGGCTCAGCGTGGGGAAACTCAGGGATCAGACACTTATTATCCCACACCTACAGAAGCTGCTGGTAGGGACAACAGAGCAGAAGTGCTGCTGGAGCCACCCCTCTCCTGCTGAACCCTCCTGGGCTGTTGCTGTGCAGGGATCCCCATCCCATACCTGGAGGAGGAGGAAACCTGTCTCAGTGATGAGCTGGGAGAGGAGCACTGGTGTGTGTGATCCTCCTGCTGTGATGTGGCAGGGGTGGAGTCCTCTTAAGCAGGGATGCTTTGGGCAGGGAAACAGGATCAGGCTTTCCTTCTCTTAATCTTTCAGCAGTAAGTACTTAGGAAGTGCTTATCTCTGGGAAAAGCCCTATGATGGCTTTTGAGCTTAAAGAGCTATGAGACTGCTCAGCTGCTGCTTTGTGTCTCCCTAGATCAAAATACGAAGTTAAACTGCTGAATTGAAGCAAGAGGGCAGTTTTCCCTCTGTTCCCTGCTGGCTGCAGTGCTGATTTGTCTTTCAACAGATAAAGAGGGTGTTTTGGGCAACCCTTGATGTTGTTTTTACCTTTGGGCATCAGAGAGCAGGGGGAGTGCCTCAAGGATGGGTCCAGACGGGAGCTATAGGAGTGGTGCCAGCCCAAGGAGGAAACCTTGTGTGAGGCTCAGTAAAACCAGTGACCCAGGAGCATCCACAGAAGTGCTGGTGTTGCACTGTGGGGCTTTGCTCCACAAAACCCTTTCTCAGCTGTCTTCCAGCAGCCAAGCAGGCAGCCTGCCCCGGGAAGCTGCCGTGTGCTGGCCCAGAGCCACCGCTGCAGCCTCTGAGGAGGCAGCTGAAGGCACTTGGTGATGCTGATGGGAAACTGAAGGCTTCATGGGGCTGAGGCCTGGGGAGCACAGACCCATCAGGAAGCTGTTGGAGCTCCCCTGACGGGCTGCTGCAGATGATTTCTCTGGTGATGGGAGCAGCTGCTGCTGCTGGAGATGTCCTGGGAGCTGCATCAGTCACCTCCTCCCATAGAGCAACACCCTCTTACTCTGCTCTTGGAGCCACATCCACTTCAGCTGCTGTAACAGTCGGCAGACAGGAGTCTGATGCTCTGTCATCATCTCTCTTCCTATTTAATGCTCAGGGAAGCAAAATTGCTCCTTTCTGCCTTCTCACCACTTGTTGAGTGACCACATCTTGTCATCGCCTGCAAGGGAGACGGGTGGGCGAGATGAGCCCCGTGGGAGAGGCGAGTGCTGTCCTTCAGGGAGCTGCTGCCCATGCTTTCTGTAACCACCTCGCTCTGCTGAGGTGTGAGAGGAGATTTGGGGCTGTTCAGGCTCTGGTTTGCTGAGTGGCAGAGGACAACCCTGACCTGGGCAGGGTTACCGGTGTGACTGAAGCTTCCTGCTCTGCTGGGTTGATCAGAAAGCCCCATAAAACAGTCCAAGCCTCTTCATCTGTGACTCCAGTTGTTATTCTCCCCTTTTCTAGAGCAGAAGTAAGTGGTGCTCTTCAGCAGGCGCTGCACGTAGCTAATTACCTTGTGGCTGATGAGCACTGGGCTGGGGAACATGGAGGTTGAGGAGGTCTGCTCGGTGTAAGGCAGTGGTGTGGGGCTCATGGACCCTTGCAGGAGGCTTCTCCTGAGCTACATCAGCTGCTGGTTGCGTGGAGAGGGCTGACCCAGGGTTGTCTGCAAGTCTCGTGTCACCTGGCCACCGTCTCTTGCTCTTGTTTTGTGGAGTTTCCCAGGTGAGGGTGAGCACTGCAGGATTCAAGTGTGTGAGGATTGTAAACACCTTGTGGTCTGCAGGGAAGACAACTCCTGGATTAAAAGCAGCTCCAAGTACAATTGTGCTGCAGCAGGAGTGATTTATTTTCTTTCCATTTCCAAAGCTGTGTCTGTCATGGGCAAGAGAGATGCTGTGGCTGTGGGCTGCTGGATGCTGCAGTAAAGCCAGGCTTTTTGTTCCTTATCAATCAGTCCAGAGCCATGAGGAGTGAAAGCTGGGGCAGCTGACTGCCTCCAATGTCTCATCTTCCTTGGGTAGCTACTGAGAGGGGTTTTTCTATTGACCCGTGTTGAAAACCAGGAGATCAAACCAATTCCATTCCCATCTCTGATGAGGAATGAAAACAATATGAGGATTAAACAAACATCAGGGAAGCTGAGCTGCTGTGATTTGGTTAAACACTGGTTCTGATCAAGCGATGAAACCACGGTCAGGGTGGGCTGAGGTCCCTCAATTGAATCAGTGGCTCAGCAATGAAGTTATGTCAGTTCCAAGTATTTATCAAATCATATTAACACCCTGAGCAATTGGATTTCTCCATCGGGCTGGGGCAGAGCTGGCTGTAACTCATCCTGAGCAGCGAGGCTGGGGCTTGCCTGGCTGGGCTGAGAGGGGCTGCCTGGGCAGGCTAGGAGGGCTTTGGGTGCAGGAGCAGGCGTGTGGGGAGCTGGGGTGGGCAGAGGGAGCTCCCTGTTCCCCTCAGCCCCTGCAGAGCCGGGGGTGGCTGAGGCTGAGCTCAGCTCCTGCCTGTCCACACCTACACTGGGGGAATATTTTAAGGATGAAACACCACTGTGCCAAATAACCTGGGGGAGTTTGATCAGCTTTTGTAATTGAAACCTGGTTTTGATATTCCCATCAGGAGGAATAATTTTAGGTGTAGGTCAGGAAGCTGCAGCTGGGAGGGGGGTTTGTACAAACCCGGTTACCAGGGCCCTGGGAAAGTCAGATGGGGGGCACTTATGTAAAGTGGCTGCAGGTAACTCTCTCCAGGCTTTACTGTGCTTCACAGCAAATAAGTCAGTGGGTGCAAAGAGGGGGGAAATTGTGTGTGAAACACTCGGTAGGAGATGCCCTGGGGCTGGGGCTGAGCTGCTGTGCTGGTGAGAAGTATCTGCCAGTGGCCAGGGCTGGGCTGGGACTGAGAGGGTTTCCCCCGATGGCCAGGCCACCCTCAGCAGTGTCCCCTGCTCCTGTCTCAGGGCTTTACTGGAGAGCTCAGCCCCTGTGGTCTTTTCTCCTGTAATGAGCTATGGGCTGTTGTGCTGGTGCCACTGTCCCCTGGGGCTGTATCCCCCAGCAGCCAGGGAGTCTTTGCACGTTGGGGTTTGGCACACCTCATGCTGTCAGGGTACCAGACCCTCATCCTCCTGACATGGAGCCAGAGCCACGTGATGACATGGCTTTTCAGACTCTGAAGGCTTAGGAAAGAGACAGCACTGAGAGGAGTGAGGTCTGTCTGTCTCCTTGCTGTGGCCAGGCAGGGCTTGCTCAGCCTCTGTGGCTGGCAGCATCCCCTCCACCCCAGGGGAGCTCCAGGCTCTGGCACAAAGCTGTGCTGTGCTGTTCTGGAACTGCTGCTACAAATCTACAAGCAGCAGCCACACATATGCAAAATGAGCCTTAAGCTTCTTCTCCTCTGGGCTGAGATGCTTCAAGTGCCTCTTCTCTAAAGCTGGACCCTCAGTCCATGAGCTTGGCCAGGTCAGGGCCATGTCTGATGAGGGTTTTGGTACCAAGATCTGGGCTGTCCCTGCATTAGGGAACATTTTGGGCAGCTGCTGGTGAAAAGCCCTCAGAGCTGGCTGGAGGAAGCTCTTCCCTCTGCTCTGCTCTCTGTGTTTTATGTAACACCCCACGTGTGTGTGTGTGTGTGTGTGTGCGCGTGGATGGAGCTTCACAGGAGCTGTGACAGGATGAGGCTGAGGCCACGAGGAGCAGATGTGTGAGACAGGCAATGGAATGAGGGGAGGCAGCCCTCAGGGAAGAAAGGGAGGCTGAGGTCCCTTGGCAACTGTCCTCCCTGGGATCTGCTCCATCAGATAACCATCAGTGTGGTGGTGTCCTGGGGCAGTGGTGGCTGCTGGGCAGCACGGTGGGTGCTGGCACTGAAGGACCTTACCCAGCTGGAGATGTCAGTGCCTGTGCAGGGCAGGGGCAGTTTGTGTCCTGCCTGGGAAAGGTGCAGAGCTTCAGGGTGCCCATGTACACAGACCATCTGACTGTGTGGGGTCCTGCAGCTTCAGCCTTGCAAGAGGCAGTGAAATGGGGTTTGGTTCCCCCAGGGACCCTCATGTGGTTGAGTGTTCTCTGACAGGAGAGAGTTGGGTCTGTTGCTTTATTTGCCTTGTTGTGAGAGAGTTTGGAACACCTCAGACACAATTCTGAGCTCCAGGCTCCTTCCTGGCTGTTCTCTGCTGGGAAGAGCTGCTGTTATCCCAGGGCTTGAGTACAGCATTGCTCTGGCTGAACAGCCTGAGCTGCCTATGCCTGTAACACAGTGGGTGGTTGATGGGGACTGAGGGGAGCCTGGAGGGGATGGCATCTCCCTGAGGCTGCTCTAGGGTCCAGCAGCCCCCATGCAAGGAGTGAGTTCTTCTGAGGATGAGGAAAAGCTGTCTCCTTCCCCCAGAGCTGTTGGGGCTGAGGATGCCCAGGCTCTGTGTTCTGCTCTGTGTGATGTCTTTCCTTGAGATTGTTGAACAGCTAAGATGCTCTTCCTCTGTTAATCAGCCTAACATTATTTTATCCCAATACTCTCTAATTATTCTCCCTTGTGGTTCCCTAAATAAATCCTTGCTTCCATTGGTGTTTACACCTTCCAGGTATTTCAGCCTGCACTGGTCTGGCACAGCTCAAGCTCCTCTCCCTTCCTTTTGTCTCTTTCCCCCACTACTCTGTGCTGTTGGTCCTGTTCCCTCCTTGGGATGAGATTCATGTGCCCTCCCTGCTCTTGGCTCCCTCTTGTCCTTCCCTCAGCCTGTTACTAGCTGTGGCAGTCGATGTGATCTGATAAAGCTCTGTGCCATGACTCCTGCAGTGCTGGGGAGGTGCTGATTAGCATTGCCCTTGGCTCATTCCTGCCTGCTTTGCACGTTCTTGGCTTCAATAGAACACTTTGAACTAATTCTTTTTCCAGTGAGGAGGGGTGGCTGACTGATGTTCAGGAGTGATGTTGCTGTTTCACCTCCACTGACTGCACTGACAGCAGCCTGTGCTCATCAAGAGCTCAGGGTTTGACATTTCTCAGATGCTTTTTCATCCTCACACACCTCTGGCTGTCAGCTTTGGGCTGGTGCTGGGAAGGTGTTTGGAAGCAGCAGGGCTCTGGCTTTGCCATGCCAGGGATGACAGTTGCCACTTGAGGTCGGGACTTTGCAGTGTCTTCTTTCATCTTTCATGTTTCCTTGTTCAGTATTCATTGTCTGACCCTTTGGGGTAAGATGTTTTGGTTCCTGAGCAGAGATTGTCCAGCTTTGGCTAGAGCCAGCGGGGCTGAGCTTTGCTCCAGCATCACTCCCCTCCCTTAGCACTGGGGCTGAGCTGGTGGGTCCCTGGGCTGTCAGCACAACCATCTCCCCCTCCCAGGACTGCTGCATCCCTGAAGCAGGCAGAGCCCCTGGCTGCTGCCCCTGAGCCCCAGCAACATCTCACCCCGAAGCCCTGTGCCGACTGTGCCTGTGCCGCCGCGTGCTGACACCGCTAATTAGGTCAGCGGCTCCTGGCGCCTTGGAAGTGACTGTGAGGGGGGAGCAGGGGGGAGTTATTTGAGGCCTCTCCAACCTAGAAACCCAGAAAAGCTTTCTGGAGCTGTTGGGCAGCTCTGGGGTGTGTTTTGGCAGGGCTGTGAGCCCCAGCAGAGCCCTGGCCCTCTCCCTGGCCCTCAGACACTCACTGAGGGGAGGGGGGGATGTTTTCTTCTTAAAACTGGGCATTTTATTTAAATGATGCTTAAAATCCGAACTTGAAGCTGACAACCTAAATCGGGGTCTGAATCTGAAAGGCAGTGTGTGCTTGTTGGGGGTCTTGGGGAGGCTGTGGAGCCTGAGCATGCCAGGAGCCACCTTCCTCTGGCCCTTCTGCTGCTGTTTAGGTTGTACCAAGCTGAGCAGGGGCTCAAAGTGGGGAGCTCACTGCAGACCCCCTTGTCCTGGGGAAAGGCACCTGGCCAGGGGCAAAGCACCTGCCTGAATGTGGCCCTTCTCTGTGTGCAGCAGTGAGAGCTCCCACTGCTCTGCCTGTCACTTTCCCCCCTGCATCTGTGGCATGTTTAGCCAGGTTTGGGTGTAGCTTTGCCTTTCTGTGTGTTATTTGAGAGCCCCTTGTCGTGCTGGGGGGTCTGAAGTGAAAACTGTGTGGTGAGCTGGCCATTTGGTGATGAGGTGAGGTGTCAAACCCAAGGCTGTTTGTCAGTCAGTGGCACATCAGGCATATTTACATAGAAATAAGTGTAGAAATGCTGAGAATGCTGAATTTGGAGCCCAGGCTCTGCTGCACATGACATGTTCTGGCTGGCTGCAGCCATTAAACCCAGCCTTTCTGTAGTGGAATCGTTAAAACTGTACTTGCAAAAGAAGACTGGAAGCAGGGACATGAATAAAGCTTTGCCTTGTGCATTTAAATGGTGATTAAAGCAGAAAGTGTGACGTTGCTGAGGTGAGAGTCAGCCCTATGCTGCAGCCTGGGCTGTGCTGGGGCTGACCCAGGGGAAACCTGAATCGTGGTGGGATGGTCCTTGTACTGCTGAACTCAACAAGCTGCCACAGGACTCCTTTCACTCCTCACTTTCTTCTCCCTGATGGCCCAGTTAGGAAATAGAGCAGGGTGAGTTTAGGGTGTCAGGGGCTGCGCTGGCTCCTGCGCTTCTGCCATCTCAGGTGCTGTTGGGGTTGTGTTTCCCTGCAGCAGTGGGGCTGTGTGGCAGGGAGAGCGCTGTCCTGCAGCAATGGGGCTGTGTGGCAGGGAGAGCTCTGTCCTGCAGCTATGGGGCTGTATGGCAGGGGAAGCACTGTCCTGCTGCTCCCCTCCACACTCAAGGCATGGGAGCTCCCCATGGTGTAGGAGTGCGGGGACAGCAGGGCTTGGTGTGCCCCAGGCTGTGGTGGAGGGCTCAGGACACCCCTGTGCTGTTCCCAGGGCTGAGGGCTGTGGGTTAGTGATGGGCTTGGCAGTGTCAGGTGAGTGGTTGGACTTGATCTCAAAAGGACTTTTCCAACCAAACCGATTTGCTGGCTCTAATAATAGGCAGGAGGAGGCGGTGGCTGTGCCCTGAGCCCACTCCCAGCAGCACTGCCTTCCCCACAGCCTCCCACAGCTGCCTGCTCCTGCCCACCAGCACGTGCCCGGGGCTGCTGCTGCCTCTTCCCTGTACCGTGCCAGCCCAGTTGCCCACTGGCTTTCCCATTGCCCTCCTCTCTATCCCAGCTCAGCTCTTCCCACAACTTGACTTGGGAGCGATGCAAATATCCCCCTCATTCTGTGCCCGGTGGCATTGGCTCAGTTGCCTCTTTCCTCTCAGTTCCTGACCGTGGCCCTTTGCTCTGGATTTCCTCATTTGGAGGGGGAAAAAAAAAGGGGTCTTGAAGCAAAGTTGTTGGTCACAAACTGGGTTTTTACCTGTCGCTCCCCAGCCTGCTTTCCCCCACCCTTTTTGAAGCACATAGGGAGAGCCAAAGCCTGCTGGGTCCAGCACGAGCTCTGTGCAGGGTTCTCTCTCCCTTGGGAGGATTCTCCAAGCAGGGTGTGAGCAGCAGCAGCTCCAGCTCTGAAAGAAGCCCCCTTTGAAGCCTGGGATGTCACTTAATCTCGCTGCTTTTTGCTGAGGTTTGTTCCACTCTGTGTGTCTGCTAATAAATATTGTAACATGCTAAAAATAACTGTGAAAACATGAAGGAGAAAGTAAAGCTGCTTTAGGCCCTGAATTTCCAGTTTAATTCCCTTCTCAGGGAAGCTCAGACCTTTCCCAAATGGGTTTGGCAGTGCCTAGGTTGCACGTTTGGCTGTGGGGCTGCTGCCCCAGGCAGGAGCTGTTGCAGGGCAGGAGAGGTGCTGCTGGCAGGGGATGGCTGTGTGAGCTCCTGGCAGAGGAGCTGGGGGCATCCCCTGAGGATTGAAGGAGGAGAATGTGGTTGGCTCAGACAGCTGGGTCTGCTTCATGCCCTCTGCTCAGGGATGCTGATGGTGAGGCTGGGCAGCAGCTCTGCAGTCCCAGCCCTTGCCCTGGAGTCCTCCCATGTGCTACATTTGCATGGCAAGGGGCAGCAGGTTGTTCCAACCCCTGTGCCCTGTGTCTGTGCAGCCCTGGCAAAGCCCTGTGTGGCACAGCCATGCTGGCAGAGGTCACATTGGTGGTGCAGGAACCTGTGCCAGCTGAGCAACCTTCTGTGGCTGCACCTGCAGCATCTCTGCCTGGTGCTGGCAGAGCCCCAGTGCCGGCACAGCCCTGGGTGCAGCCATGGAGTGGCTGGATGGGAGGGCCATGCCCTGCCCTATCCCCTGCCCTGGCACTGCTGGCTGTGTGGCTCACTGGGACAGGGCTGTTGGTGGTTTTGGCACTGCTGATGGCTGTGTGTGGTGGAGGGGTTTGTGTGCCCTCCCCACAGCCCTGGGCAGCACAGCCCAGCCCGTCCTTGCAGGCAGAGAGCAGGGCTGTGGCAGCAGAGGAGGTGCCAGCAGTGTCCAGCCCATGCTGGGTATTTCATGTGCCTGGTAGGGGTGAGCAGGGAGCTGTGGGGCTGCTGAGTGCCCGGGGCAGCCTCTGGCTGCGTGGTGAGCGGGCGGCTGCTGGCGGTACAGCTCGTCCCATCCCGCCGCCCGCGCGGCTCCCGGCCCACGCGCTGACTCAGCGCCTGTGCGTGGGGGGCTCCCGTGAGTAAGGGCAGGTTGGAGGGGCTGTGCAGGCACACACACAAACACTCTGTGCTGGGGGGGTCCACGGCCACACCACCGACCCTCCTCAGGGGGTGCCACGGGGATACTGAGGCAGGGGATGCTGAGGCAGCCGCCTCCCTGCTCCTCTCCTTTCCAGTACATCGAAGCCATCAGCAACAAGCAAGGGGAGCTGGAGAACTACGTGTCCGATGGCTACAAGACAGCTCTGACAGAGGAGAGGAGACGCTTCTGCTTCCTGGTGGAGAAGCAGTGTGCCGTGGCCAAGAGCGCCATCACCTACCATGCCAAGGTGAGCCCACGTGTCCCCGGCACAAGCCGGCACCAACAGAGCAGGCAGAGCCCTGGCACAGCCCCTGAGGCTCAGGGGGGCAGAGTCACAGGGAATATACCAGTGGCTGATCACACACACAAAGTTCCCTGCAAGACACACGTGGGCTACCCTTGCTCTGATGAGGGGACACATCTCCCGTGGCTGCACGAGCTGGACGGGACCGACTGGTTTGCTCGAGTGGCAGCGCCCATGGCAGAGCCTGGCAGCGTGTCCTGCCGGCTGGCTCGCCAGAGCAGTGCCAGCGCCTCTGCAGGGGTAGGTGATGGGGCTGAGTTAAGTGTCCTGCATGTCATGGTCCCCAAGGTGTGAGGGCTCAGCCCTGGCAGAGGCTGGTCAGGCTCCTCATGCATCAGCTGCTGACTTCCCTGCTCAGAGCAGCAGCGGTACTGCCTGGCACAGCTCACTCCGACCCTCCCCTTTCCCCCTGGCCTTAGCAAAGGTGGGGATTAAACCATAGACTGAGCTGCTGCTCCAGGCTTCCTCTTGTTCCAGGCTGCCCAGATCTCCCGGGCCAGAGGCTGGAGCTGCAGCCTGGGGAGCAGCAGCCCCCTGTGTGGGTCTGGCACAGAACCCACAGGGCTGCGCTGCCGCAGCCTCGCGCTGCCGCTCCGGCTGTTCCCCACGGCCACCCCCGGCATACACAGCACCCATCTGTCACTGCCACGCTCGGCACAGGGGAGCAGCAGGAGTCTGGATTAGTCAGCACTGCGGGCTGGATCGATGCTTGGTGTGTGTGAACCCTCCTCTAGAGCAGGAGGGGGAAAAAAAATGCCCCCAAAGGCTGTCTGTCCCTTGGCAGCGGATGGGCCCAGGTCGTGCCCCAGGCAGGGAGCAGCAGGGTTCAGCTGCAGGGTATTGGGGCCAGAGGCTGCTGAAGCTGCTCCTGTGGCACCTGGTGACAGCACAGAGTGACTGAGCCTTTGCTCAGGTTTTATTTCTCTGCTCTCACTGAGCCCAGCACTCTGCTCAGCTGCTGTGGCTGCTCTGCTCCTGGAGCTGCCCCACACAGGGTGTTTTGGGATAAGCTGGGGAGATAAATTACTCTTTTTTTTCTTCACTCCTTTCCATTTTCTGTGACACTTTCCTGGCTCAGCTGCCCTCAGAGCCTGGAGCCACAAGTCCCTGAGTTTTACCTTGCTTGTGCCATGCACGGAGGAGTGGCTCAATCTTGTGGCCAGGATGGGGCCAAGCAGAGCTGGGTGGCTCTCCCACAGCACAGCCTGTGCCCTCATGCCTTGTTCTCTGTTCCAGGGGAAGGAGATGCTGACACAGAAGCTGCCACTGTGGCAACAGTCCTGCTCAGACCCCAACAAGATCCCAGACCGGGCTATACAGCTGATGCAGCAGATGGCTGCCAGCAGCAATGGCACCATTATGCCCAGCCCTCTGTCTACATCCAAATCCAACCTCATCATCTCTGACCCCATCCCTGGTGCCAAACCTCTCCCCGTCCCCCCGGAGCTGGCACCTTTTGTAGGAGTAAGTATCTCGGTGGTGGAAGCTGAGCTGCCCAAAGCTGCAGGGATGACCCCAGGCCGGTGTCACCGCTGTCCTCAGCAAGTTGCCTTTGGATGGGCTGTCACTGCTGTGTGCAGGGATGGGCAGCTCTGTGCATGTGCTGGAAGGAGCCTGGCGTGGGAATGGGCAGTCTGGCATGGGAATGGGCACCTGTCCTGTCCCATCTTGTCTGTGTTGCTGAGCTCCAGAGGGACAGGGGCTCCTGGAGTCTTGGGGGAACCTATGAGCTGGAATCATTTGGCTGGTCTGGTCCCAGAGCTGTGAGAAAGTGCTTGGGGGTGACCCATGGGATGAAAGACCCTTAGGAAAAGGGTCCCTCTCTTTATGAGGCTGAGCAGTGGAGCTCAGGAGGGATTTAATAGGTGAGAGAGTCCCTATCCCTGGAACTGTGGCAAAGCCATGGAGCTGAGGTGCTGTGGTCTTGGCAGGGAGAGGGGAGGGCTGGGACTGCAGCAGCTTAAAGAGCTTTTCCAACTGAAACAATTCTTTGATTCTCTGATTGTAAGGCAGCTTAGAGCAGTAAAATACCACAGATGTGACCCCAGTGCTCCCCCCCAGAGTCTGGAGACCTAAGCCCAGCTCTGGTCTGCTGGGAACCACCGTCCCTGGAGCTGCATCCTGCTGCAGGAGCTGCGGTGGGATGCCCTAACGAAAACATTCCCTCTCCTCTCCTCTCCTCTCCTCTCCCCTCCTCTCCCCTCCTCTCTCCGTAGCGCATGTCGGCACAGGAGGCCATGCCGGTGATGAACGGAGCCTCAGGCCCAGACAGTGACGGGTACAACCACTGGTCTGAGATGAAGCCAGCACAGCCCAAATCTTTATCTCCTTCCCAGCCTCAGAAGCAGCTGAGTGACTCTTACTCCAACACACTCCCAGTTCGCAAAAACGTGCCACCGAAAAACAGCTACAGCTCAGGTGAGGCCCCACATGCAGCTCTGCCATGGGGCAGCCGGATGGGGATGGCAGCAGGGATGGGATGGGGGGTGGCAGCAGGGATGGGGTGAGGGATGGCAGCAGGGATGGGGTGGAGATGGCAGCAGGGATGGGATGGAGATGGCAGCAGGGATGGGGTGGGGATGGCAGCAGCTCCAGCTTCACCTGCTGCTCCTGTCTGAACCTGGGTTGGGAAACGAGCAGAGCCAGGCCCTGCTGTGGGTGTTGGGCTCTGGGAGGGGTTGGCTGGGCAGGTTTATGGGCCGTGGGGCGAAGGGCTTGGGGCACTCATCGGCCTCTGTCTCCCACCAGCCGAAAACAAGACGCTGCCACGCTCCAGCTCCATGGCCGCAGGGCTCGAGAGGAACGGCAGGACGAGGGTACAGGCCATTTTCTCCCACGCTGCTGGGGATAACAGCACCCTCCTGAGCTTCAAGGAGGGTGACCTGATCACGCTGCTGGTGCCCGAGGCCAGGGACGGTTGGCACTACGGGGAGAGCGAGAAAACCAAGATGTGAGTGAGGCAGGGAGCTGCTGCAGCCTGGGCACAGCCTCGCCTGGCTGCTCCTGACCCGCTGGGAACCGCTGTGGCTTGGGCTTCACCCCCTGCCTTTACCTTCCAGGAGGGGCTGGTTTCCTTTCTCCTACACTCGGGTCCTGGACAGCGATGGCAGCGAGCGGGTGCACACGAGGTAGGAGCCTGGCTGGGGTGCTGTGGTGGGTGCTCCCTCCCAGGGTGGGTTTGATGGGGGACATCCTCCCACAGGGCTGGGGATGGGGACACTGGGCTCCGTCACACACGAGGAACAGCTCCCAGCCAGGGGACGTGGGGAGCGCCGGCCGTGAGGCTCCTTGCTGCCAGTGACTGTGCAGCCCCTGGGGGGTCTCAACCCAGGGTGGGCTTGATGCTGACGCCTCCGTTTTGCATCCCCTTGCCCCAGCCTGCAGCAAGGGAAGAGCAGCAGCACCGGCAACCTCCTGGACAAAGACGACATCGCCATCCCACCCCCTGACTACGGCATGGGCTCGCAGGCCTTCCCGGCGCAGGGCAGCGGCACCTTCAAGCAGAGGCCATACAGCGTGGCCGTGCCCGCCTTCTCCCAGGTGAGCCGGGGCTTCTCCTGCTTCTGGGGAGTGTTTTATCCCCGGGAGATGCGTGGGCAAAGCCCTGGGTGTGAGCCCTGGCTGGAACCCGCCTGCTGGGTTGGAAGCAGGAGGATGGGACGTGTGGCAGCGCGTGCTCAGCCTCGCCGTGGCACAGCCCATGGTGGAGCTGAGGGAGGGCTGCTCTCCAACCTGTCTCCATTGTTTGTAGGACTACCTAATGCCCTATGGGTGTGCAATTAAAGGCTATTCCAGTGGCCTCTGCCAACCTCCCTCGGCTCACTACAAGCCTTACACTAGGTCGACAGCTGTAAGTCCCAGCACACGCGAGGTTTCCCTTGGGATTTACAGGCAGTTGGCTGCTTTTGCCTGGACACTCGTGTGCCTTGTCCTGGGCCCTGTCTCCTGCTGAGCATCCCTTCTGGGCAGAAGGGATGGGGAGGTGGCAGTGGATGGGGAGGACGGGCTGGTTGGGCTCACCCGGGCAGAACGGACAAGGCACAAGGGAGCCCATGGAACAAAGTGGCACTGTAAAGCCCCAAAGGACAACACTTGCCAGCTCCATGGGAGCCTCCCACCAGAAACAGGCTGTTCACAGGCAGCTGGAAGCGTTTTCTCTGGCACAGGCCAAGCCAAGCCGGTGACAGGTCTGTTGGGCATGCAGGAGGGTGAGCATGAGGGGCTGGGCAGCCCCCGGTCAGGGAGGTGCCCAAAAGGAGCTCAGGGCTCCTCACCTTGGGGAGGATGCAGCATGGATGAGGAGCAGCTTAACTCAGGAGCTGCTGGTGCTGGGGGTTTCCCTGCCAGCAGGAGCACGGTGGGATGAGCCACGTTGGCTTCCCCAGAGCGCTTGGCATGTGCTGGTGGATGGAGGGGCCTGGGGCAGAAGCACAGCCCCATTTGCCATTTGTGTTGTCCCAGCAGTTTGCTGCTGGATTTGAGGTTTGGTTCCTCTGGGACTGTGGGTGTCTGATCCCTGGTGCATTGTCAGCTCCGGGACCAGCAGCTCCTTCTCTTTGCTGGAGCAGTCCTGTGTTTGTCCTGGGCGGCAGAGCTGCTCCGTGGCTGTATCCCAGGGCAGGTCCTTGCCCAGGGAGGGCTGTCCCCTGAGCCTGGCTGCTTGGCTGCGCCTCAGCTCAGTGCTGCCCCTTCCCTGCTGCAAACACCATTCGAAACCGGCTGAAGGAGAGAAAATGGTCCAAAACCCTGTGGGTTTCTGGTGGGAGTTAACACAGAGCAACAGCTCTCCACAGCACATCTCGCTGGTGTCTCTGACTCATTTGCCCCTCTTTCGAGCACTGCGTCTCGAAAGCGGCCGTGGCTCTGCCACGGTGGGGCTGGGCAGAGCAGGCCAGGGCTCTCCTGGCTCGTGCTTCCCCTTGTCTTGCTAAATCGAGTCCTGCTCCAAAGAGCGGTTGCAACTTCACTCTCAGCTGTCTTAAATCACGTTTGAGTCATCTCCATGTCTCCCTTCCCTCTCCAAACGCATCGGCTCTTGGCCCTGGCATCCGATGCACGTTTGTCTGTTGGTGTGACCCTCCGGTGGCACAGCCCCCAGCCCTTGCCCCTAACGTGCTTCCTTCCCCTCCTCTCCGCAGGGTCTCGATGACTACGGGACGAGGTCTGTCAGCAGGTAAGAACTTTCACCTTCATGCCTCTTTACCTGAATGTGAACTGTTGGTGTTGGCTCCGGGCAAAGCCGTGGGGCTGTGACCCTCTGGGGGTCCCGGGGACAGGCAGCCCTGTGCTGGGGCTGTGCCAAGGGGGTCGTGGTGTGGGTCTGTGAGCGCAGAGGGCCCCGGCAGGTCCCAGGGACAGTGCCCAGCCTCATTCTCCTTGTGCTTCTCTGCTGAGTCTCACATCTGCCCCTTTCTCCCCCTGGGCTGTGCCTGCGCTGGGAGGCCACAGGCAGCTCACGCTCTCGGGGTCTTTGCCTGGCGCCTTCTCCTCTCCTGCAGCTCCTCCAGCTTTGGAGCTGCCCCATCGTGCTGTTGGGGACAAAGCCCCAGCCCATGGGGGGCTGCTGTGGGTGCTGGCGGTGCCGTGCTGGCGGTGCCGTGCCGGGCTCCCGGTGCCGGCAGCCGCGGCCACTCTGGCGTCTCCTGTGCTTTGTTCCGCAGCGGCAGCGGCAGTTTGGTCTCCACGGTGTGAGGACGCCCTGGCTCGCGCCAGCCCCTCGCTGCTTGGAAGAGCTTTCTGCTTCTTTTCCCCTCCTGGTTTTGTTTTGTTTTGTTTTTTTCCTTTCTCTGTCCTTTCCTCTCTGTTTCTCTTTCTCTCCTTCTTTTGGATTTTAAACTCTTGTGATCTTCAAGGAAACCATGGTGCTTCCCCCCCACCCCTCCCCACCCCCTGCCCCGTGTTCACAGTGCCCTTGTTTCTGAAGCCTTTTCAGAGCAGACGCTGCCGACGGGCTGGAGCTCGCTTTGGAGCAGCCTGGACGCAGTTTCACACTTTAGTGGGACCCAGGTTCTTTTTGTACTCCCGTGTGAATGTTCAGCGATGCACTCACTCTCCTTCCTCCTCCTCCTCCTCCTCCTCCTCCTCTGGGGCTGCCCACCAGCTGCCTCGCACCAGCCTGGACACAAACCTCCCAGACCAGAACAAAAATATGCATGGCCTCTGGTGTCTGTACTGTTACCGAGCATCCGGGCTGCCTGCACCCGCGATGCTGCTCCCGTGGGCTCATCCCCGTGGGCTCAGCCCCTGTGCCTCCCCCTCGCCCTGATCCGCTTCCAGCCGCCTACTCTGGCAGAAGCGGATGGCGCAGAGCTCCCTCCCCGGGGCAAGGGCTGCTTCTGGCTGGGGCCCTGCCTCTGGCAGCCCCCCTGGAAGGGTGACTCCTGGTTGTTTTATAAATATATATACATATATATATATATATTTTTTTGTAGCAAGGGCTTGTTACCTCACGTGAGCGCTGGGGGCTGGCGCAGCCAGGGACGCACTCGCATCCCTCGCTGGGGCTCCTGGGGTGGGGGTGAGGGTCTCCCAGCCCGGCGCTGGGGGTCCCGCTCCTGCAGCCCAGGCCCGTGGCCGTCTCCACCACAAAGCTGTCCCACGCTTTTCTTTTCCTTCTGCTGTGATTTTTAAAGGCCTCCTGCCCGTTGCCTGTTGGCTGGGACTTTGCTGGCGCCAGAGGCACGCACAGAGAGGAGGTTTTGTTTTATACACTGGCCCCTGGGCACGTTGTCACACACCCCTCACCCCGCCCCACTGCAGCCCCCTCCTCGTTTTGCTAGAGATTTTTAACCCAGGATCTTTCTTGCTGAAGGACTGAATGTTGAGGGAAAGGGGAAAGGAGGGGGTGGGGGGGGGGGAAGAGAAGGGCAAAGAAATCCCCAGCCCTAGCCAAGCCTTGTGTGGAGATTGCAAAGTGCTGAAGACCCTTTTTTAAAAGCCACAGAGAGAAAAACGTGCCCTGTACTGAGTTACTGTTTGAATAAAAGGTTTATTTATTGCATTGAGCTGGGCCTCGGTGTGTTTTTCAGCTGCAGTGCCTGCGTGCTGCCCCTCCACCCTGCCCTGCACCATCACCCCTCGCTCATGGCTGTGCCTCTAGGGAGAGAAAGGTGGGGGGTGGTTTTTTTTTTGCCTCCTCCATGCCCTGCAGTGGCCACGGGAGCCCCACGCTCAGGCTTTAAACAGCTTTGCTGAGCGCGAGCAGCTAAAACTGTTTAAGGGCCGTGTCCCAGCTCCGTGTGCAGCTCCAGGCGCTGCTGCTGCCCTGGGAAAGCGGCGAGGCCGGGGCAAGGGAAGGAAGCTGCCCCTTCCCTCCTTCCCTCCCTTCCGCAGCCCCCGCCGCGCTGGGCTTCTCCTCTCCGCAGGTGGCTGCCGGAGCCCTTGGCTGGCCGTGCCCTTCCTTCCCCTCCTCGCAGGGAGCCGACGGCCAGCACCAGCAAACTCCAGAAACACAACTTTTTCCTCTTTTTTTTTTTCCTTCTTTTATTTATTTTCCCCCTGTTGTTTCCTCTGTCTGTGGCTCAGCCTGGGGGGGGTGGGGAGGGGGCTCTCCCTCCGGGGCCCCTTCCTCTCCTTAACCAACACCTTCTGTTCCACTCCAAAGCCCCGGAGCACGTCCCGGCCTCCTCCAACCTGCCTTTCTCTTTCCCTTGCAGCCCCGATGTTGAAGTGGCCAGGTTTTGAGCTGCCCCTGCCCATAGTTAGTAAGTTGATGGTGTGTTGGGGGGCTGAGCGTCCCCCACCCCGGGTGTGCTGGTGCTGTGCGGCGGGTGCCGGCTGCAGGGGCTGCGTGGGGACGGTGCCACGGCTCAGCTTCCCCCCCCCTGCACCCCCCCAACCCCGCTCAGCGCTTGTGCCGGTGCCAGGGCTGTGCTGGGGCTGTGCTGGGGTTCCCTGGGGCTGTGCTGGGGCTGCTGCTTCCCCCCCCCACCCAGCTCCCCATCACCCCCGTCTCTGGTTGTAGGTGCCCAGCGCCGCCGTCCCGCCGGGCACGGTCCCCGTGCCACACGGCACGTCCTCACTAACGCCGAGTGTTCTTTGAGCAGCTTCTTTTTCGCCACCCCAGGGATGCACCTCTGGAGCTTCCCGCTGCCAACCTCGGCCCTAGCCCCGGGGTGGGGATAGAGGAGCTGAGACCCCCGGCTCTGCCGGCACTGCAGAGCCCAGGAGAGCCCCTTCCCTCTTTCTCTTTGGTCCGTGAGCTGGTTTTTTCCCCGTGGCTGCTGGAGCTGAGGGCTCCTGTCACAAGGGCTTTTCTCTGCCAGAACACCAATAGTTAAGAACCCCTCTGGTGACTCATCAAAGCAACTTTTCCTCTCCCTCCAGTCCCCGAGAGTCTGTTTTGACATCCTGGGGAGAAAAGTGATCTAAGAACCTGCATTAATTAGGTGGGGAATGAATTACCCTATTTTTAATCAGAAGCCATTTATCTTTTGAGGAAAGCAAAAGCGCACTTGGAGGGGAGGGAGGTGGACAGGGGAGAGGGGCTGGGGGACAGAGCTACTTCCTCCTGCCCCGTGGGAAGTGACTGGGGCTGTCCCAAAGCTCCTGGGGTCCAGGATGAGGTACCCAGTGACCACCAATATGGCTTAACCCCATGGCACGGGTGTCTTGCCAACACTCTGCCTGGCTCTGTCCAGGGAGGACAGGGCTGTGGCCAAGCATGTTGGACCATGGTAGTGCCAGGGGCTGAGTGGGGCTGGCTGCCACAGGCACGTGGCCACTGCCTCTTGTTTTAGTAAAGAGAGGGTTTGTGCAGCTCAGGGGGCTGGGGTGGGCAGGGAAAGGCTGTGTGGCTGCTGGTAAGGAGATACCAGGGCTGCAGGGAGGGCAGGGGGCTATGGGCATGCTCTGCAGCTTCCTTGGCCACTGCCCAGTGCAGGTTTGGACCTGAGAGCTCTGGGCAGCACAGGGTGGCTGTGCACTAGCCGTACCCCCGGAGCTGCCCACAAGCCTGGGCATCCCCTGCTGCCCCAGGGACGTCCTCAGGGCAGGTGAGGGTGGTCTCTGTGTCAGGGCACAGCACAGCAGCCCTATCCTGGCCACAGGGCCCACATGTGCCGGGGCTGAGGCCATGTGCAGAGTGCTGGTGGTATTGGGACATTGCTGGGGACACCCCAGGTAGGTGCCACCCGGGGCTGGGCTGGGCTAGAGCTCCTGGTCCTGCAATCTGCTCCCCTACAGACAGCTCATCCCACAGCTTTCCTCTCCCCAGGCTCTCTCTCAGGTGTTCAGTGGCTTCAGAGGCTGCCCAGATGGCACAGTACAAGTACTTCGCATGAGGCTGCCAGCTCTGCTCTTGGCTGGGGATCCCCACGTGTCCCACAGCACGGTGCTGGGAGTGCTCCCAGGCCTGGGGATGGCTGCAGCCCAGCCTGTGGGGCTGGAGGAGCTGTTCCAGCCTCGTAACCCCTCTGCAGCCCCAGCTTTAGTCCTGCTGGAAAGCGAGGTGTGAGGACACCCCACATGCAGCAGCCCTTGCTGGCTCCTCTCCCATCCACCGTGGCTTTCAGTGTGGGAGCAGCAGCAGAGCAGAGCAAGGGGCAGCTCTGCACAGGGCAGAGCGTTTCCAGCTTAACCTCCCCTCCCCAAATGCTGCTGAGCCCCGTGGGTGGAGGGGCTGGAGCTGGTGGCTCCTCTGGGGCTCAGCCTTGACGTTTGCCCAGTGCAGCTCCTGCAGCAAACGCTTCCCGGGGCCTCGGTCCCTGGCTGCTGCCTGGGCTGGGCCCTGCCCTGGGATCCTTCTGCTTGGAAAAGCCCGTCCTGGTCCTCTCCAACCCTCTTGCTAAACTCTACCTTCCTCTTCCTCTACAGAAACCCCTTTGCCAACGTCCAGCTGAAGCCGACAGTGACCAACGACCGCTCGGCTCCGCTCATCAGCTGACGCGGTGGTGCCGGTGCCCCGTGGCACTCGCCACTGCACGGCCGGCTCCCCGGGACTTCGGCTTTAGGCAGAGCTCACGTAACCTCGCTGCTTGGAAAGACAAAGGCTAAAGCTAGTGCCCTAGATCTCTCTCTTCTCTTAGACCTAGCTCCTTCCTCTCGCTGCCAGAGGAGGGGGAAGCTGCTGCCGTGTCGCCCGTCCTTTGCCCAGGCAGAAGCGGGGTGATGGCAGCACCCCCTCCCCGCACTCCCAGCATGTCAGGTTTGCTTTGTAGGCTTAGCAGCAGCTCCCCACGGGTGGGAGAATGACCTCAGCTGGAACCCAGCTCCAGAGCTGCACTTTGGGCTGCAGCAGCCATGGCAGAGGGGAGACGTCACCCTCCACTCACCCCCTGCCTGCACGGGACACCCCCCCGCCCTGGGTCAGGCAGCCAGTGGGGATGCCCTGAGTGAACCAGAGCAGCTCCCAGGCTGCTGTGAGCCCCTTGCTGCCCCAGCCCAGGCTGGGAGGCAGTGGGATGATGTGGTGCCAGCACAGCTCCGGTCCCAGCGCCAGGTCTCTGTGCACAGGGGGTGTTACGGTACTGCTGGAAAAAATATAAGCTAGGAAAACTCCCCCCCCCCCCCGCTGCACCCACCNGCTGCACACACACTTCTGAAGGTGAGGGCTGTGTGTGCCTTGGGGCGCCCGGGGCTGCAGCCTGCCCGGGCTCTGCACCCCTCAGACAGGCTCTCCCATCCACACCTCTTGCTTGGCTGTTTGCTCTTCCTCTATTGCTAGAGCTGCATGAGAGAGAGAGAGAGATATAAATACATGTATAAATATATATACACACATATACATTTGCTGAGCTGAGTGCTGGGGTGTGTGCCCAGAGCCAGCCAGCTCCCCAGCACGGAGAGGAGGGGGGTCACATCCCTGCTGTGGGAGCTGGGAGAAGGGGGTTTCCAGGCAGGGTCAGGGGCTGAGGATTTTGCCTTTCCCATCGTGTTTGTCGTTGTTGCACTTTGTACGTGGGTTCAGCTGGTGCTCGGTGGGCACAGAGAGCCCCAGAGGGGTGGGTTTACCATGCAGGTTGGGCTCTGTCCCAGCTGGATGCGATGGCTCAGTACAGCTGTGGCCACTCTGAAGGTTTTTGCAGCTCCACAGCAGCAAAGTGGCTTCTCCTGCAGCCACCCAGGCTCTGGCTGTGCCCAAGGTCTGGGAACTGCTTTGTCCCCTCGTAGGGCTGGAGCCGAGGGGTGTGGGGCCGGGCAGGGGCGAGGGGAGGGAGCAGGGGGCAGTGGGTGGGAGAGGGTTGGGGGCTCACAGCCCAAGGCAAAGGAGGCAAGCCTGGGGTCCCCTTGGCCACCAGATCAGCTCTCCCAGCCCCACACTGAGGCCTGTCACCCACCCTGGGACCCCCTCCCAGCAGCCTCCCCCAGAGGTTCCTCTGCAGCTCCTGGCTCGGTGGCACCGGCACGATCAAACCTGACATCACCGGGAGAACAAGATCATTTACGAAGCAATAAAATCTACCCCCAGCCTTGCTGGGTGTTTTCCTTGGCTGGAGGCAGCTGCCCGCCCTGGGTGAGCTCCGGCACTGCTGCCGTGCCAGGCTGTGCCATACCAGGCTGTGCCGTGCCAGGCTGTGCCACGCCATGCCGGGCTGTGCCGTGCCAGGCTGTGCCGTGCCGGGCTGTGCCGTGCCGGGCTGTACCACGCTGGGCTGTGCTATGCCGTGCCAGGCTGTGCTGTGCCAGGCTGTGCCACGCCGGGCTGCGCAATGAGCGGGGGCTGCAAACGCCGTCACGGATTGTAAAAACTTTATTGTTGGCCCGATGAAGTTTGACACACATGCTGGGAGCTGTATGGAAATCAGCACTGATTAAAAAATACAGCAGTTATGACCCGTATTGATAAAATAGACAATGTCATAATAGCCTTTCTATTAAAAAAAAAAAAAAAAAACACCACCAAACATATCCAAGCCCCAGCTCTGGCCTCATGCTGCCCTCCAGAGGCAGGGACCTGGGTGCCATAGACCAAACCCGGGCTGCTGAGAGGGAAGGGAATGAGGGTGGGGGGCCAGGAGCAGTACCCCACCATGTGAGCAGGGGGAGTGGGGGGCACCCAGGGAAGGGGAGGTCAAGCAACCCCCCCCTCCCCCCCGCCATGCAATGCAGGGAGGGCAGAGGGGAGGGTGTGGGGTGTGGGGGGCAGCAGGGTGGGTGCTGTGGGAAGGACAACACCAGCCCCTCCCCAAGTACATCGCACTCCTGTAGCCCATCAGTGGCCCACAGCTGCAAAGTGTAAGCCAAGAGCTTACAAGAGGGAGGCTGGGGGGTGGGTTTTTACAGCTACCTTGGAGCTTAAATAAACCACTGAAATACAGTACTAAGTGCCATCATTGCGTTGCCAGCTGGCAGCTGGGGGGTGGTGGGGGCAGGCACAGCTGCCCTGCATTTTGGGGGCTGATGCTGGGGTCTCGGGACCCTGGCTGTCCCTTGGGAGGGGGGGCACAGCCCCTTCACCCCTCCAACAACCTGACCCTCTCAGAGGACCTTATGTGGGGGACACAGCTCCAGGCTGGGCTGTCTGTGAGGGTGGGTGAGTGAGTTTAAACACAAAGAGTGCCCAGCACCAGGCTGGGCACCACGGTGCTGTGCTGGGTCAGGATGGGTGCTGTGGGGAGCAGAACACCCCAGCACCAGCCCCATCCCGCAGGGCTGCATGTGCACGTGTGTGTCTGTGCACACGGGGAAGGACAACAGGATGGGGAGAGGGGGGATGATGAGGGGGCTGAGGGAGGGTTATTGCAGGGGGGATGGGAGAACATCTCACCTCAGGGTTTGATCTATAGACCCCCCAAAAGGAACCAGCCCTGATTGCAAGGTTTCGCTCAGCTCCGCTTACTTCCATTGCCCTCTGGAAGCTGGAATTGCACAATGATCCTAAGCCTCAGATGAATTAAAACAAAAACCCAAAACCAAACAACTAAAAAAT
>WBNH01007366.1:44672-57919 GCA_013401255.1 Urocolius indicus
CCAGTCCCCCTCCCCACCTCTATACGTCTCTTTGGCAGCAATAACTTAAAATCACATCCATGTGGGTTCAGTCGACAGCAAGTTTTTGTTTTTTGGGGGGCAGGAGGAGGTGGGGTTTATCCTTTTCTTTAAATACAAAAATAGTTGGGGCAGCAGGTCCTGGGGGGGCAGCCTGGACCACCACCCTCCAGCCCTCCCCTGCTGCAGTGGGGCAGAGGTCCCGCCAGCTCTCGGGAGGGGGGAGATCCCTCAGCTGGGGTTGCTTCCTAAAAAGCAGTGGAAGAGGGTGCCTCAGCCCCCCTAAAAAGCAATGGAGGGGGTGCTCCCCAGCCCCTCAAGCCCCTCCAAGCCGTGTCGCCCACTACAGGGGCCCAGGCACAGGGAGTGGGTGCACTCGGGGCAACAGCAAACAGCGGCAGCAGCTGGTGGCCCCTCGCTGGGGGATGCTGTGTGGGGTGGCTGTGGGGTGGCCAAGCCGCTGTGTGGGGCCGCCGGCAGTGAGGTGCGAGGCCAAGGACACGGCCCCCGGGAGGGGGATGCTCGGGGACAAACACCGGCTGAGGGAGCACAAGTGGGAAGAAGCCAAGGGGGAGGTGGAAGGGGATGTCACGGGGTGGGGGGACACACAGCAAGTGTTACCTAGGGCAGGGCACTACCCTGTAAATGCTATAATTTATATATATATATGTCTATATATATATATGTGTCTGTCTGTCTGTACACGCACACACAGCCACCCGCACCCGCACGCACCCACCGCCTGGCCCCGCATGGCCCCGCTCCCCCGGCACCAGCTGAACCGGCTCCCTCCGAGAGAAAAAATGTGCCTAAAACCCAGCAGGGTCCTGGAGCAGGAGCCCCCCGGGGTCCCGGTGCCGCCTCCACTGCCCCGCGCTGAGCCCGAAGCGCCCGACGTGCCACCGCTCACTCCCGGTCACCGTCCTCGCTGCTGCCTGCAAGGAGCAGAGAGAGGCAGCGTCAGGGGCTGCAACCGCTCCCACGGGACACCCGACCCTTTGGAGGGCACGATAAACCCTTCCCCTGGGGCAGGGGGGAAGATGGCACAAGGACACAATGTCCCCTCACCTACTCCCCCCGGCTTCAACGGCACAGCAGCTCCCTGCAACTCACCTCCTATGGAGTCCATGTCCGAGTCGGAGACGTGGGTGATGGAGAAGCGGGATACCGGGGCGGGCGACACCGTGAACCGGGAGAACTGGATGGGCAGCACCTGCTTCTGCGCCGGCACCAGCGCGGCCACGGCTGGGCCAGGCTCTGCCACCATCAGCGACGGCTTCACCGGCATCAGCGGGAAGTCATCGTCCCACTCGAAGCCGCCGCCTGCGACACGGAGCGAAGGGGGTGGTGGGGTGGGTGGTGGGGTGCTCAGCCCACTGTGGGGGTTCCCCCCAGCCCACCACGCTCCCCACAACCTGCACTTACTCTCTTCCGAGGCGTTGCCGTCTGAGGAGTCATCCGAGACGCTGAGCCTGTCTGCCGGGCTCGGGGGGCTGCCGGCTGCGGGGGGCTGCCCCGAAGGCTGCTGGGGGGGCTCCGGGAAGCTCTGCTCCGCCAGCTCCCGCGTGGGGCTTTCCTGTGCAGGGGGAGACAGGCAGGATGGGCCCCTGGCTGGAGGCACGTCCCATCTGATGATGGGATCCGAAAAATGCACCTCCCTCCCACCCCCTACAGCTGCCCACCTGGTCAAAGAGGTAGATGGTAACGTCGTCGTAGAAGGACACAGCCTTCTTCTTGCGCTCCAGGTCCTCGCAGAAGGATTCCGAGAGCAGGCTGGGCATCTTGAGGAGGCTGCGGAGGTTCCTGCCGCTCTGGCTCTCGGCCACCACGATGGGCACAGCCGCCGGCTCCTCCTCGCTCTCCTCGCTCTGCTCCTGGATGTTGTAGCAGCGCAGCTCCTCGTCAGACTCATCGCTGTCCTCCGTGTCCTCCTCCTCCTCCTCCGGCTCCTCGCGGCGCTCGGAAGCGGGTGGCCGCAGCTCCCGGGCAGACAGGAGCGGGGAGAGGCCTGGGGGCGACTGGTCCCCCGGTAGCAGTGTGCTGGGACCCCCTGGCGCATCGCCCACCCCAGTCCCCTCCAGAGGCAGCCCCACTTCCCCAAGCCCTGGCACGTGGGGCACGGTCTGTTTGTCCCCAGCCACGGCTCCCCCAGGTCCAGGGATGCCCTCGGGCACGCAGGTCCCTTCAACAGACAATGGCTCGCCAGGGCTCGCCAGCACCGGGGTCAAGAGGAAAGTCTTTGTCGGCGCAGCGCCCGGGGGACCGGCATCTCCATCGGGGCACGGGGAGCTACACGGCACCAGCCCCGTGCCAGCGGGTCGCTGCTGGGTGCCAGACGCCTGCCCCGTGGAGGTGGCCGAGCTGCTCCCGGCCTCTGCCCCCTGCCAGTCCCCCACCACAACCCCCAGCGCCGGCGCAGCCACCACCACCGCGACGCCAGGCACTGCCGGAGGGCTGCCGGGCGCTCCTGGGGGGTGCAGCGGGTCCTCTCCTGGCCCAGGAGCTCGCCCTGGGTCCTGCTCAGAGGAATGGGGACCCTCCTCCGCCTCCGGAGTCCGGGACCCATCGCTGTCCTCCTCATCCTTGGGGCTGCGCTCGGCCTCGGCGTCGTAGTCGGAGAAATAGGCAGAGTCGCGGTAGGGGTTCTTCTCGGCGAGGCTGTGCAGGTCGGCCCCGAGGGAGGTGGAAGCCTCACCCTCGCCACCCGGCAGCCCCGGGGGTGGCTTCCCCAGCTGGCTGAAGGCCTCGGGTTCACGGGGCTCGTGGGGCTCTTTGAGGACAAACTCGGGGGACTCGTTGTTCTCGGTGTCGTAGCCGCTGTCGAGGGCCTTGGGCTGCCCGGCGGGGGTGAAGGCGCCGGGGCTGAACACCTCGCAGGAGCTGGCGGTGGAGGGGATGTCCAGCGACTCCAGCGAGTCCGGCGTCCCCACCTGCTTCTGCAGGGACTTGAACGCCGCGGCCGCCTCCCCCCGCTCCGGGTAATCCCCGGAGAAGTCGGTGAAGACGCCGGAGGTCAGTTCCGCCGTGTCCTCGTCGCTCCCTTCGTCCGTGCTGGGGAAGCTGCCGCTTGAGACCGTCTTGTCCGGTGTCCGGTCGGCATCGCTGCTGGCACAAGCCCCGCTCTCAGCGGCAACCTCCCCGGGCACCGGCGCAGGAGCCTCAGAGGCATCCGCTGCGGGCTGGGAGCCTTCGGTGCCAGGCTCCGTGGGGGAGCCAGGATTTGGGGTGGCAGTGCCAGCCGTGGGGGTGGGCTCCCCCGGCCCCAGCGCAGCCACAGCGTGGGGCAGGGGGCTGCGAGCAGGACTGCTCCCCTCCATGCTCTCGTCCGGGTGGGCATCGTGTTGGGCCCCAGCTGCGGCTGGCGGGGCCGTGCCGGGGCCCCACGTTGTGCCGGGGCTGCCAGCCAGAGCTGCTGCCTGCGAGCAGCCGGAGGTTGATGAGTCACGGCTGTGCCAGGCCTGGCGCCGCGGGGAGGGTGAGAGGCATGGGGAGGAGGAGCCGTCGGCCATGCCGGGAGCCTGATCCTGCCGTGGGCGGCGGAAGTCATGGCCCGGTGGTGGGGACCCCCCGAGCTGGGGCTGCCCACGTGGCACGGTGCCCAAGGGCTTGGCCATCAGCCCCCGGAAGGTGATCATGCGGCGGTAGCACCAGCTGTCGCCGGCCGGCGGCTCGCGGGACGCGGGGCTGCCGCTGCCGATGTTGTTGTTGGAGGAGCTGTTGGAGGCCCAGGGGTGCCCCCGAGCCGGGGCGGTCGCGTCCTGCGAGCGGGGGGCACCCAAGGGGCTGTCCTCACCCAGCTCCACTGCCACGCTGTCTGGACGGGCAGCGCTCTGCCCCGGCAGCTGCCCACTCGGTGAGGCTGCCTGCGGCTCCCCGTAGCCCTGCGGGCTGTAGGCGCAGCTCACCGGTGGCGAGGCGCCCAGCGGGTCAGTGAAGATGCCCGGCTGGTAGCCAGGGATGGGCCAGTCCTCTCCACCTGGCCGGTTGGGCTTCTCCTCCAGCAGGTAGCCCTGTGCCCTGTGGCTCGGGGATGGCTCGTAGCCCCGCAGCTCCTGCCCCGGGCAAGGGTAGGGGTAGTACTCGGCGCATTCCCACGAGCCCTCTCCTGCCGGCGCGTGGCCCAGCAGCGGCTCCATGCTGAGGGAGACGGTGGGGCTGCTGTCAGAGTCGTAGGCGACGCCGCTGCCGCCGCGGGCCCCCTGGGCTCTCCAGCAAGTGGGGGGCTGTGGGGACCCCCCGTTGCCCGCGGGGCTGTAGGTGCACATGGCGTAGTCCAGCTCGGCGCTGCCCTCGCCGGGGCCCTCGATGCGGATGTAGTACTCGCTGCCCAGCGAGGGGCTGTGGGCTCCCAGGATGGGCACCACGCCGGGAGCGGGCAGCCCGGGGCATCCCGGCGGTTTGCACTCGTAGCAGGAGGGTGAGACCCCCAGGCTGAGGTGACCCGCCGCCGTGGCCGGGTAATAGAGGTCGTGGTAGCGGGCGGCGCTGCTGGGGCTCAGGGAGCCCAGGGGAGCCTGGAAGTGCTCGGTCTTGGTGTGCTCCCACTTGTACTCGAAGTTGAGGCCGTGGCTGGTCTCCATGACCGTGAGGATGTCGTCGCCGTCCGAGGGGAAGCCGTCGGCTGAGAACTGCTCCAGCAACGGGAAGGACGAGAGCTCGGCGACGCGGTGGCTGGCGCTGGCGTTGCCGTTGGGTTTCATGGAGTTCCAGCGCTTCTCGAACTCCTCCTCAGCTTCCGTCGCCCCTTTGGCGCACAGGTAGGAGAGCAGGAGATGCACCTCCTCTGCCGTCGGCCGCTGCTCCGGCTGCAGCCAGCAGAACTGCATCACCTCGTACCTGCGGGGAGCCGGGGTCAGTGCCAGCCCCCTGCCACAGGAGGATGGGGCAGGGAAAGGGAGGGGGACACGGCCACGGCCGGGCCTCAGGTCCTCACCAGCGCTCGGCCAGCGAGAGCTTCAGCTGGGGCTTGGGCAGCTTGAGCTGCTGCTCCTTGATGGCGTAAGCGAGCACTTGCCGGTCAGAGTAGTGGTCGTAGGGCTGGCTCCCCAGCTCAAACAGCTCCCAGATGGTGACACCCAGCGACCTGCAGGTAGGGTGGGATGCTGAGGGCACGGGGAGACCCCCCCACCCTGCAGCCCCCAAAACAACCCATCCTGCAGCTCTCAAACCAAAACCCCTGCAGCCCCTGAAACAACCCCCCCTGCAGACCCCGAAACCACCCACCCTGCAGCCCCCAAAACAACCCACCCTGCAGTTCTCAAACCACCCCCCAAACCAACCCCCGCTGCAGCCCCCAAAACAACCCACCCTGCAGCCATCCCCCTGAGGCTGCCCTTGTGTCAGCCGCCTCCCTCTGAACCCCGCAGCAGCCCCTCCGTGCCCCCCCAGACCCCGCTCACCAGACGTTGCTGGCCTTGGTCTGGTCCACGATGAGCAGGTTCCCATGCACCTCGTCGATGAGCTCGGGCGCGATCCAGCGCAGGGGCACCCACAGCTGATCGGCCGTCACAAAGTAGTCGTCCTGCCAAGTGTGTAGGGTCAGTACGAGAAGAGAACGTCAAACCTACGCGTCAGGGACCAGCCACACCGCCACGAGAGCTGCCCCCAGCCCCAGCCCCCATCGCAGAATCCCCCCATGGTGGGGGCTGAAAGGGCCCTGCAGAGCTGCTCCAGCCCCAGCCCCTGCTCCAGCAGCTGCCCCTTGCTCAGGGGGCACAGGCACGTGTCCAGATGGGGTTAGAAACCTCCTGAGCAGGAGCCTCCACACCCTCCCTGGGCAGCCTGGGCCAGGGCTCCCTCACCTCAGCACCAAAGGATTTTCTCCTGCTGTGCCAGGATGATCCCCCTGTTCTGTGTCAGCTCCCTCCACCCCAGCCCCGTTCTCCACTCCTGTTAGCCCTCTCCTTTCTGCCCCCCAGCACATCCTTCCTCCCACTGCCTGCTCCCCACTTCTCCATCCTGACATCCTGAGCCTCCTCCAGCCCCACAGCCTCCGCCTGCCACCCCCCTCCCCTCCCCAGCCCCAGCCTGGCGAGCTCAGGAGCTATGGGAAGCCAGGAGCAGCCAGGAGCATTACAGATGGACAACCCCCCAGCCTGCTGTGCTGGCAGCTGCAGAGAGTTTGTGGCTCAGAAAGGCAAGTCTGGGGGGCAGCCTGCTCCAGGGGCACAGCGAGTCTCTCCCAGGGTGGTCTGTGGCACAATCTGCCCACCCTCTCCAACCCAGCAAAGCCCAGGGGGCTGCTGCTTGTCCCCCATAACAGGTCCCTCAAGTCCAGGCGGGTAGGGAAAGGCGAGGGGGGAGTCTCTGTGCGTGTGAGCGTTGAGGGGGGGTCACGGCACTCAGCCCCCAGCCCCCTCATCCCCCAGAGCAGCCTTACTTTGTACTTGCAGTGCGAGAGCCCGTAGTCCCCGATCTTGACGGTCAGGTCGGCGGTGAGCAGGCAGTTCCGCAGGGCCAGGTCACTGCCAAGCAAACCCCGGCGCTGTCACCACCACCGCGGGGGCCAGGGGGGCACCCACCACTCAGGGGGTGAGGGTCTGTGCCCGGGGACCCCCCCCACCATCACCAGGGCAGCGCTGGGAGTGAGCTGGCTGCCGGGCTGGCTGCGGAGCCACGGGTGTGCCGATACCCAGCCGGCAGATGCACAGCAGGAATGTGCCGGCTGCGCCTCGGCCGCGCGTCCGGCCGTCACGCGCTGAGCCCGGCAGAACGCGGCTGGCCCCGGGCAACGGCAGCTCTGGCACAGGGCCGGGCTCCTGGGCGGCTGCTCCAGCCCTGAGAGGGTCACACACAGATGGGGACACACACCAGGATGCCCCAGGGACCCCCCTCCTCCTCCCCCAGAGCCCCCACCAGGCATGGCACAGGGTGCCCGCAGAGCCTGGCGCAGGGGCTGGGGTCCGGTGGTTCCTGACGGCAGCACTACCCCCTCCTCAACAAAATCACTGATGCTGGAGTCTCCATCTGCAACTCACTCAGCACCAGGATATTGTTGGGCAGGAGGAGCAGCAGCGTTGGTGGAGTGGGAACGCCAGCGTCCTGGGTGACCCCATGGGCACACCCTGGCATTGCCCCCCAGCCCCTGGGTGCCAGGACAAGCCTACCTGTGGATGTAGTTGTTCCTGTGCAGGTGCAGCACGCCGCAGGCCACCTCACATGCCATCCTCTGCAGCGTCAGCGGGTCTGGTGGCATGGCCTCGGCCCCACGGCAGCTCCGCAGGTATCCCTTCAGGTCACCCTGTGGGGCAGAGCTACCATCACTGCCCCAGCACTCAGCTCACCGCGCCTCAGCCGTGCCCAGGAGGCCACCGCCGTGCCCCCTGCCCTGCCTGCCGTCCCCTCTGCAGTGCCAGGGTGCTGGGGAGGGGGTCGGGATGCGAGGGGTCCCGTGGGACTCACCAGCGGGCAGAACTCCATCACCAGCAGGTAGGGGGTGACCTCGGCGCACTGTGCCAGGCACTGCAGCAGGTTGGTGTGCTGGAGGGCCCTGTGCAGGGCAGAGCAACGGGAGCACGTTGGCACCGTGTCGGCTGCGACAGCGGCAGCCCCCCAGGGGAACCATCTCCCTGCCTCCTGCGCGGGGGCTGCCGGGAGCACGGGCACTGGGTACCAGCACGTCCCAGCGCCCCGGGGACACACCACAAAGGGATGTTTGTTCAGCTCTGCTGGGACAGGGAACAGCTCCACAACCCACCCCCAGCCTCGCTCTGCCCATGACCTCACCACAGCCCATGGCACCAGCCCGTGTCCTGCCACCATGAGCCCCATGGCAATAGGGCCAGGACAAAGCAGTGCTGGGCTCAGAGGCACGGGGCAGCCAGGGCTTGTGGTGGAGCAGCAGCACCCAGCAGCATCCCCGCTCCTGGCTGTGCCCCCTGCAGCAGAGACACCACAGAGGCACCACGGACGTACCTGTAGGGCTGCGCTTCCTCCAGGAACTGCATCTGGTCCTGCACGCTGGCACTCGCCTTCAGCTCCTTTACCACCACCTGCGTGCTGCTGATGCCCGAGTTCACCTCCCCCAGGAACACCTGGGGCGAGGGACAGGCTCATCCTCACCGTGCACCCCCTCCTCACCCCCAAATCCCACCTCACCCAGCCCCGTGTCCCACAGGGTGTCCCGATCCCTCCGCTCACCTTGCCAAACCAGCCGTGCCCGATCTCCTTCAGGTACAGCAGGCTCTGCCGCCCCAGGTCCGCTGACTTGAGGAGCTGCACTGTAACAGAGCACATCCAGCTGCCTGCTGCTCCCAGTCCAGCTTCACCATCCCCACCGTGCCACTCGCTGCCAGGCCACGCACCGTGCCGGGGGGCCCCGGGGCAGCCCCCCCAGCAGCCATCCCCGAGCTCCCTGCAGCCACAGCATCCTCTTGGCCAGGCATCCAGGGGACACAGGGCGCAGGTGGCCCCAGATGGTGTGGCAGTGGCCAGCTGGCTCCCTGCCTCTTCTCCTCCCCAGAGACAGTGAAGCCGAGAAGCCGAACCCAATGGGAGCTCTGGCATTTAGCCCCTTTCTGGCCTCCCTCCCCCCGGTGCAGGTCCTGCCCCTCAGGCATCCATGCCAAGGGCAGGCAGCAATGGGGCCATTGTTGGGCTGCGCTGCCTCGCCACTGCTGCCATGCGCTTGGGGGTGGGGGGAGAGGGCTGCACACAGGCACCCCCCACATTCCTCTCCCACTCCTGGGGATGTTTATGTGAGACCAGGGCTCAAGGGGGCACAGTTTGGGGTGTCCATGTCCCACCCTACCCCAGCAGGCTGTGCCTCGCTGCCCCAGGCTGGTGCCATGTTGGTGACAGGTCCCTGGGACCCCCGCACACAGGGACAGTGGCAACCCCACCACGGGCAGCAGCTGCCCGTCCCCTGCCCAGGAGCTGCTCCTGCCATCCCTCCTTAGCAGGGGAGACCCACCACCCCTACCCCACCGCCACCTCCCAACAGCTCAGTGATGTGGGACCCTCCACATGGGAAGGGGGGGTCCCACAAGGACCATCACCCACTCTGGCTTACCTGAGCGCCCTGGCTGCTTGGCCATGGGCAACGAGACCTTGGTGAGGGGCAGCACATAGACCTCGGGGCCATGCTGGGGGGTGGGCGAGCCCTGTGCCGAGAGCTCCGTCACGTAGTCATCCCCCTCAGCATTCTCAAACTCCTGGGCCGGGGGGTGTGTGTGTGGGGAGAAGACACACATCAAGCACAGACAACCGACCCTGCAAGTTCCCCTCTCCCCATTGCCCCCACAGACCTCCCCCAAGCGACCCCCAAATCCCATCTTCCCACCAGACCCCCCCCCATCCACAGCCCTGGGGTTGGCACCCACCGCCCCATCCCGTTACCTGGCTGTGCCTCCCGGCCAGCCCCCGGTTCCCAAAAGCCGCCCTGGCGAGCAGGCAGGCGATGGTGAGCATCTCGGCGTGCCCAGCCCTGCCTCATGGTGCTGCCACGCACTGTGACTGGTGAGGGCCAGCCGGGGCCCTGAGCCCCTATATAGCCACGGCGGGGGCACGAGGGGGCACATTGTTCCCCCTCTCTCAGCTCGGCGAGGTGCTCTGGCCGGTGTGGGACGGTTACACAACAGCCCAGCGTGTCCCGTCCCGTCCCGTCCCCCCCAGCCTGATCCCCCCCTCCCGCCGCGGGCGTCACAAGCCTCCACAAAAATCCCAGCAATTAGGGAAAAAACGGTTTCTCGGCACATTCTGTGCCTGTGAGGTCAGGGTTGCCTCCCACCCCAGGGGCGTGCGGGTGCGACCGCTGCAGCCCTTAACCATGCCGTGGCCTGGCCCCGCTCACAGCTGCCAGCCCAATGGGTCAGGATACGGCCCACAGCCATGCTGAGCACCACAGCATGCAGGCTATGCAGAGCAGGGAGCCCAATGGGTCAGGATATGCCCCCCTAGTGATGCTGAGCACCACAGCATGCAGGCTATGCAGAGCAGGGAACCCAATGGGTCAGGATATGGCTCCCAGTGATGCTGAGCACCACAGCATGCAGGCTATGCAGAGCAGGGAGCCCAATGGGTCAGGATATGCCCCCCAGTGATGCTTAGCACCACAGCATGCAGGCTGTGCAGAGCAGGGAGCCCAATGGGTCAGGATATGCCCCCCAGTGATGCTGAGCCCCACGGTAATCGCGTTCTGCAGAGTAAAGAGCTTGGCCAGGTCAGAATTTGCCCCCCTGTGATGCTGAGCCGCACAGCATCCAAGTTTTGTGCACAGTGCCTATCCCGGCTAGGTCAGCATACGACCCTCGGCAGTGCTGAGCCCTGGCAAGTGGCGGAGCTGAGCTCCTCCTAAGCAGAGCTACCCTGAGCCGGGACACATTCTGCACCGGGACCCTCCGGGCACTTTGTTTCCATCCCCCTGGTGCCAGTGGGAGCCCTGCCTGCGGAGACCCCCAGCCCACCCCCTGCCCCCTGCCCCCCGCTCACCTTGAAGCCGATGTCGCCCTTCTTGCAGCACAGACAGGCCAACATGAGGAAGATGAAGGTGAAGAGCCCCGAGAAGGAAACGGCCACGACGGCGAGCGAGGAGGACCAGGACAGCTCGCTAAGGGGGGTGCCGTCTGCGGGGACAGGAGGGGCACGGGGGGGCACCGCAGCAGGATGAGGCAGTGCCCGGGGTGAGGGGGTCCTGCCCAGGGAACTGGGGGTCCCAGCACCACTGTGCCCCCTTTGCTGGCTCAGCTCGTGGCCAGGATGAGAGGAGGGGGGGAGATGCTCAGGAGACACCGTGGTGCCATCCTGCACAGAGCAGGATGGGGCACAGCCCCCGTGGGTACTGGGTGGCAGTGACACCCTGCAGAGAGAGGGCTGCACAGGCTCGGGGGTCTCAGACACCCCCCAGGGCAGCAGCAGCCGTGTGGCACCCAGGACGGTGACCCAAGGCCGGATGGACGCTGTGCACACAGGACCAGGGACCCAGCACCGGGCAGAGCCGGCTCCTGCCCTGCCCTGTCCCTGCAGCTCAGAGATGTCCCCAGGGCAAGGGTCACCTGCCATGACACCATGACCCCCCCAGGCCCGGCACAGGCTCTGCCCTGCTCCCGCTGTCACCAGCAGCTCTGCCTCTGCCCCACACACAGGCACCACCAGGCAAACGGCAGCTCCTGCCCCTGAGCCCTGCACCGACCGCAGGCCAGCGGGCACGGGGATGGGCACACGATGCTTTGGCCGGGCACAGCACCTCCAGGCACCGGCACAGCCCCAATGGCACCCACTGCCCCACTGCAGCCTGTGCTACGGCCGTGTGTGCCCTCGGAGAGCGTGGCAGCGGCGCTGGCACGGTGGCAGTGACGGTGGCCCAGCTGCCAGGCTCCTGTGCCAGGCCCTGCCAGCTGGTGCTGCCACATCACCAAACCTGCCCAGAGCCACCCCAACAACCAGCACGGTTCTGGCAGGAGGAAGCCGGCAGGTCACGGTGCTGCCAGCCCAGCGGCCTCGCCAGGGACCCACACACAGCCCCACAGTGCCTGGCACGGTGCCCTCCCCACGGGACATTGGGGCTGGGACCCCAAACCCACAGCCTTGCTCCCAGCCCAAAGCCCCATCCAGCACCACAGTCCCTCCGCAGCTAACCCAGGCAGTGCTGAGCCCCTCAGGGATGCGCACGGTGCTCACACGGTCCCTGCACACAGACCATGGGGCACGGCCCCATCACCAGCCCCACGCCACAGCCACGCTGCCCCTCTGCTGCCACGGTGCCAGGGCTCGAGGCCGTGCTGCCGGCTCCTGGCTGTGCCCCCGTTCCTGCACGTGTCCTTGAGGGAGGCACCTGAAGGGCACAGAGGGGCTGGGGAAGCTCCCGCTGCCCCGATGGGATCCTGCAGCTCCCAGCAGCTCCCAGGCACTGCCTGGCACCATGTGGGCATGGAGCACCCCGGCTCCTGGCACAGCGGTGAGCAGGGGCACCGGCCCCTCGTGCTTGGGCACAGCCTGGGCCACACCAAACTCACTGCTGGCGCTTGCAAAGGAGCCCAAGAGCCATGTTCTCCAGAGCTGGGAGGAGCTGGGGGTGGCATTCCCCCTCCTTTCAGCCGGTTTCCATGGTGAACACACTTTGTACCGCGAATGTCACCATTTTCCCTGGATAGTGGGACAGCAAGAGAGAAAATGACTCACTGCAAAGCGCCTTTTGAACGCCGACGGGGAGCAGAGCAGGCGACAGGAGCCTTTCCAGCAGGGACCCTCAGCTGAGCCGGCCCCCAGCTGCAGCCTCTCCAAAGCAAACGTCCCCATGAGGTCAGCCCAGTCCTGCCTCAGTTTCCCCACCTGCACACCCACAGGCAGCCCAAGCCTGGGCAGGGGTCTGTGCCGGTGCAGCAGCATCCCCGTCGCCACCTCCCACCGCCACCGTCACCATCTGTCTGCCGGGGCAAGCACAGGCCTTCGGATGGAAACGTGGCATCACTTCAGAGGCCCAACGCTCCCAAAACCAGGTCAAATGCACCTGCAGCAGTAGCTGCCACGGCACCAGGGTGTGGGGAGCACTGGGGCATGGGGAGCGAGGGAAGTCGGTGCCCGCAGCATGCTGCACCCCATTGTGCAGCTCTGTACCCCGCGCTCCCAGGAGCAGAGTCCCCTGGCACCAAACCCACATCCTCTGGTCCTGTGGTGCCAACCCTGCGCTGATCCTGGCAGCCTGCTCAGGCACCCACCTGCTGCCACAGCCCCCGGGTCAAGGCCAGAGCGCTCCAGCCACAGCTCTGCAGCTCTTCCCTCTCAAAACCACTGGTGCAGAGAACAGCCAGCTCGGTGCATGCCCCAGGCTGCAGGAACTGATGCATCCCTCAGCCAGTCCCCAGCACCCAGGGCCAGCGTGGGCCAGTAATCCACCTGCAGCAAGCACAGAATGAGCTGGCAGCTGCCCACAAGCCAGGACACCGACCCTCACCCTGGGAAGCCCTGCGGGGAGGGGACAGGTGTGGGGGGGTGCTCTGGCAGCAGCAGCATGGCCCCAGCTCCAGGCCCAGGGGCACTTGCCCCAGCCCCAGCGAGTGGGAGCAGAACTGGGGATGCTGGGTGCAGCAGGGAGCAGGGGGATGCAGTGGGGAGCAGGAGGATGCAGCAGAGTGCAGTGGGGCGTGGTGGGGTGCAGTGGGATGCAGCAGGATGCAGTGAACTGCAGGAGGATGCATCGGGGAGCAGGGGGGTGCAGGAGGATGCAGAGGGGTGCAAGAGGATGCAGCGGCGAGCAGTGGGATGCAGCAGGATGCAGTGGAGTGTGCTGGGGT
>WBNH01007366.1:66911-79561 GCA_013401255.1 Urocolius indicus
CACCGGGACCCGCACCGGGACCCGCACCGGGACCCGCACCGGGACCCTCACCGGGATCCGCACCGGGATCCGCACCGGGACCCGCACCGGGACCCGCACCTCCAACGGCAACCGCTGGGACACCCCCGGGAGCGGGACCGGGATGTCCCGGAGCGGGGGCTGCGACCACCGAGGAGATGCAGCCGTGCCCGAGCATCACCGGCTAACCGGGGCTGGGGATGGGAACCTGGGTCAGGACTGGGCTGCTCTGCCCCCCCCTTCCCCCCCACCACCCCCAAATCTCTGCCCTCGCAGCCTCCAGGCCCGGCAGAGCCTCAGCGCCAGCACCTGCGTGTCCTGCCCACGGTGCGGGGTCCCGGCAGGGCTCGGGGTTTGGGGGGGGGGGGGTTCCCTGCTGCAGGGGCACATGGCTCAGCCTCGTGTGCTCATCACCGCAGCCCTGGCACGTGGGGCTGCACCGTCCTAACGTGGGATGCTCTAAAACCACAGGGTCCAGACTCCCTGGCAGGGCAGAGCCCACAGCTTCACCCCCAGAGCAGAGGGGACACGGGGGGGGTGACTTTCCCTCATGCCCATGGCGCGGGGGATGATGCTGTCCCGGTACCGGGAGCTCCTGCTGCAGGACTCATCCCCCCAGAGCCAGGGCTCTGCTCTGAGCACGGGGCTCACGTTTCCCCACACGCCTCTGGATATTTGAAAAGCCAGATTTTGCATACACAATCCTTGCCAAGGCTTCAGGCATGCCCAGAACGGCACCCTGCCCAGAGCCTGGCACCACTGACACACACAACCCAGGGGAATGGCAGAGCCCTGGGGAACGAACAGGCAGCTGGAGCCAACTGCTCCCCTGGGCAGCTCAGGCCAGAGGGGCACAAGGGGATGGATGTCTAAGCTCCTGAAGGCTGATTTTGTTGTTGGTGTTGATCAGGGTGCATCCTACGGGCATCCCACCGCCCCCCAGGCACCTGCACCCCCAGCTCAGCCCCCCTGACCTCAACATTTCCAGGGGCAGATCCCCTCCCTCTCCACAGGGGACACAGAATGATCACAAAGGGATGTAGAAACCGTTGCTCATTTATTGTTAAAGCAGCTGAGAGCCTTGGCAGGGCTGGTGAAAAAGGAAGGGAGGGAAGGGAGAGCCCCAGCCCAGTCCCCCCACGCTGGTCACGGGGGGAGCAGCAGCAACATTTTCTCCTGATCCAGGAGGTTTGCCAGGTGGTCAGCTCGCTGCACAGCCTCCTGCCACGGGGTAGAGAGAGGGATGGAAAGGTTGAGGGAGGGATGGAGGGGTGGATGTGCCAGGGACTGGCTGCCCCACACACTCACCTCATACTTCTTCCGAAGGCTGCTCATGTTCTCCTCCTTCCTCGCCACCGCAGCCTTCACCCTGAGCAGAGGGACACAGAGCAGTTGGGGACACTCCAGCCTAAGCAGTGTCTCAGCTGCCCTCTTGCTCCTTGGCAGGGTGCTGAGCCAGCAGCAGGGCTGCTCCCTCCCTTGAGCTGGGCAGGGGGAAGCAGTTGCCACTGGCTGTCCCAGGCAGAGCTCTGCAGGAGCTGCCCCTGAGCCGTGGCAGCAGCTCCTGCCTGGGAGGAATCGCAGCCTGAGCTGCACAGAGCCAACCTGTCCTGGCAGGAGCCCTCCCTCTGCTCCAGCTGCCAGCCCTGTGCCCTCCAGGCACACCAGGGAGCAGCCTCAGGGTGCCACAGAGCAGCCTGGAAGCCACTAGGGATTGAGGGCAGCCTCACCTCTTGTGAACCTCCTCCAGGACCTGGTCCTTTTCCTTCATGACCCTGTCCAGCTCCAGGCGCTGCTGGGCTCTCATCTCCACCATCTCTGCCTTGAGCTGCCTGTTCTCCTCCTCAGTGCCCAGCAGCCTCTCCACGAACTCCTGCCGAATATCCTCGGCCAGGCTGCTCCTCTCCTGGGCCAGCTGCTCCCTCAGCTGTGTGGGGCAGAGCAGTGAGTCGAGGTGCTGCCAGGCCCAGGGCAACGCTGGGGAGCAGAGCAAGGAGCAGGGCCCAGGCTCTGATCCTCACCCACCTTCTGAGTCTCCTCCACCTCCTGCTCCTTCTGCCTCAGCAGGCCCTGCAGATGAACTTTCTCCCCTTCCAGCTCTGCCAGCCGCCCCTTCAGCTCATTGCAGCGTTCCTGCAGCTTCTGCTCAGACCTTTCCAGCTCCTGCAGCTCCCCCTCGTACTTATCTCGGATCCTCTTGATCCTAACAAAGGGCAGGACGGGTGGCTTGGCTCAGCTGGCCCCATCTCCAGCCACCCTCAGGCTGCAGGAGGGACACAGCAGCACCAGGACAGGGGCATCTGCTCCCAGCCAGCAGCTGCAGCAGCCAGAGCTGGCTGGAGGGATGTGTGGGGCTGGGGGAAGGAGATCAGCCGGGAGGGTTGAGGGTGGGGGGACACACAAGGACTCACCTTCTGCCTCCAGCCTCTCCCTCACCTGCTCTCTGCTGCCCTCTCACACTCCTCCTTGGCCGAGCAGATCTCTGCCTCCAGGCTCTGGATCACCAGCTCGATCTGTTTGTCTCTCTCCTTCTTCAGCTCGTGGCGCAGCTCCCGCTCACGGGTCAGCAGCCACAGCTCCTGGGCACGGGGACGCACACGCTGCCTCAGTCCCTGCACACCACAGCCCCAGGCTGGCACCTCTGGGCAGCCCTTGCTCTCACCTCCTTCTTTATGTAGTTCTCCTCCCAGGCCTTTTTCTCCATCTCCAGCTGCTCCTTTAGCGCCTTCACTTCTGCCTGTGGAGAGAGAGATGAGAGCTGCTGAGCTCCAGCAGCCGGCACAGCCTCAGCAGCCGGGCCCCGGGCACCAGGCTGCTCCCAGCCAGCCCTGGCAGAGCCCAGGGCAACTCCAGACCTGGTGCCTCCTCTCCTGCTCCTCCTTGTCCTTGGCGTTCTCCTCCCTCAGCTGCCGCCGCAGCTCCTCGGCCTCGGCTCTGTGCCTGCCCACACACCCACAGCTGCCAGCGCCGCCACGGGCCCTGCCAGCCCCTTCTGCCCCAGGAGCTGGGGCTGGGGGCTGCCCAGGGGCTGCCCTCGGCCGTGCCCTGAGCCCTCTCACCTGGCTGCCTGCTGGCTCAGACGCTCCTTCTCCTCAGCCACCTCGGCGTAGAGCCGGCGCCGCTGCTGCTGCAGCATCTGCTCCTGCTGCTCTAGCTGCTGCTCACACCTGGGGGCAGAGCAGCCCCAGGGCCCTGCCTTCAGCCATCCCCCAACCCCCCCTGCTGCAGCCCACCCAGGTCCCTCTGCCAACCAACCCCCGTGCTGGAGGGTGCCCCCCGGTTCAGCAGCACCTCCCACCTCAGGCTGAGGGAGAGGAGAGAGAAAGGGGCTGCTCCCGGTGGTTATCAACCCCTGAAACATCAGCAACCTGTCAGCACAGGGGTGCTGGGCCCTCAAACCCCCCAGCCCCCAGCCCAGGACTCACTGCTGCCGGGCCCTTTCCCGCTCCTGCTGCAGCTGCTGCTCCTGCTCCCGCTGCAGCAGCCCCCGCAGCTCCTGCACCTGCTGCCCGTAGCGCTGCGCCGCCCGCTCCTCCGACTGCCGCAGCTCGGCCTCGTGCAGCAGCTTCAGCTGCCTGATGTCCTGCTTCTGCTTGGCAATGAGCTTCTGCAGCTCGGGCTCCAGCCCTGGGGTGGCAGGAGGGACGGTCACCGCTCGGCCCCGGCTGCAGCCCCACGCCGCTGCCCTCGGCCGTGCCAACACGTCAGCTCAGCAGCCAGGGGTCGGCTGGGGGCAGGGGCTGCCCAGGCTGAGCAGCTCTCCCCAGAGCCCTTGTCCCTGCCCCACTGCCAGGGGAACCTGCCCCTACCTCTCACTGTGATTTCCTTGATCTTTTTGGCTTTCTCATCCATCCACTTCTCCCTCCCGATTTTCTCCTTTGCACTCATCAGTTCCTTCAGCTTCTTCATCTCCTGGATGGAAGCAAAGGGAGAAGCTTCAGATACAAGCTGGGGGAGAAAGGCCCAGTGAGTCAGGCTGGGAGCGCAGCTGTCCAAGGGAAGCTGCAGGCAGGAGCAGCCAGGCACAAGCTGCCCCAGGCCAGGGCAGCAGCCCCACGCTCTCCCTGTGGCCCCTCGCCCTGGGATGGGGCTGCTGCTGCCCCACAGACCCTCTGCACAGGGAACAGAGCAAAACCCCTCAGCCTCACTGGCTGAGACTGAAGCATCAGTGAAGAGGGGGACTGGAGGTGCTGAGGAGCCTGATGCAGGGCACCTTCACTATCCCCTCACCAGCTCGTGCTGCTCCTGCATCTGGCTGATCTTCTTGCCATACTTCTGGTCCACTTGTTTGAGCTCAGCTACCACAGCCTCATACTTCTCACTTAGCACCTTCTTATCCTCGATGAGCTGGGCAGGGTGAAGGAAAGGCATGGGGCAGGGTGAAGGAAAGGCAGGGGGCAGGGCAGAGCCACCTCTGCCTCGAGCTTTAGAAGCACGAAGGGTGAGCTGGGAGAGCTCACCTGGTCGATGAAGGCCAGGTGCCTCTGGAGAGCTGCCTCATAGTGCTCCCTCTGCAGCCTGAGCTGTTGGCCCAGCTCCTCCTCAGCCTGTTTGATGTGCCTGGTGGTCATTTCCCTCTGCTGAGCCTTTTGGATACAGGGAATAGCCACAAGTGTGAGAAGTTACACCCATCCAGCACGTGTGGAGGAGATCACTGCCCACCCCAGAAGGTGCTGTCAGGACAGGATGAGGAGGAACAGAGTCCCTGGTGCTCACACCTCCTGCCCTGCTGTCAGCAGGAACACCCAAACCCCTGAGGGTCAGAGTTCAGCCCAGGTCCAGACCAAGGGCTCCTGGACCTTCAGGGAGGGGAGCTTGGGGATGCCTTTCAGACTGGGGAGGGGCAGCAAGGGGAAATGCAAGCAAAGCCCACAGCAGCCAGGGAGGGGCATGGTGGGGCACCCCCAGGCACTGCCACCTGCCCAGCAGCACTGGCACCGGGGGGCAGAGGGGGGGAAGGTCTATGTGCAGTGCCCTGATCTTGTCCCACAGAGCCACTGCCCCACAAAACATCTGCTGGGGGCTCTTGTATTTGTTCCCCAGCAAGCTCACACACCAGGGTCGTCTGCAGCAGGCTGATGGTTTGCTTCTTCTCCTTCAGCTCCAGCTTCAGCCTCACGATGGAGCTCGTCAGCTCCACGGCAACAGCCGAGTCTTGCTCCAACTGAGCCTCTTCCACGAGGAGCCTCTGCCACAACAGGGGAGGGGAAAAAAAAAAAGCCGATTAAAAGGTGGTGGGGAACACCCGGAGCCAGGAGGAGGAGATGGGAGACCCTTCCCAGCACTCACCTCCTGCTGTGTGGCCGAGGCAGCTGAGCTGGGCCTCTCCTGCTCCGATTTGTTTATCTCATCCAGGAAACTGATGATGCTCTGGAGTTTGGCCTCTGACAGCAAGGCCCCGTCCTCAGGGACCCCTGGGGAGTGGTTCAGCTTCCCAAACTTCTCCAGGTTGTCAGCAGTCAGGGAACTGGAGCTGGGCTCCTCCTGGGCAGGGGGAGGCAGGGGAAGGCTCATGAGGAGCGCTGGCTGCAGTCCAACCTCCCACTCCAGCCAGACCCTCAGGGCTAACCCAGCCCCCTCCACACAGCCTCCTGGGGTTTTGCCTCTCCTTAAGGATGCCCAAGCTCTGGCTGCACCACAGCCCCCAGCTCCTCTGGCAGCAAACTAGCTGCATCTCACCCCTCACCACCCAGCAAGTGCCTGGAGAAGGCAGCCCTGGGGATCTCTGCTCTCACCAGCCACGGCTGTCTGCAGATAGGTGCCACGGGCCCCAGCCCCCTGCTTACCCCCTCTGGCTGTAAGCATGGCAGCTCAGGCTCTTCCAACAGCCTCAGCAAGTCCAGCAGCTCGTTGGATTGGACCCAGCAGAGCCTGGCCTGAGCCCTGCTGGCAGTGGTCACTGCTGCCTCCACATCCTCAGCTCTGGAGCTCACATCCTGGGGACAAAGGAGACAACACACCTGGCAGTAGCTGGAGCTCCCTGGAAGTCAATAAAAGGCTCCAAAGGTGTCCCAGCAGAAGGGCTGGTGCCAGGAGCCCGGAGAGGCAAAGCCAGACTCACCTGCAACTTGTCCTCTGCGCCGGGCTCCTGCGGTGCTGTGGAGCCGAGGTCTGCAGGGCCACTTCCCTCTGGCTCTGCAGCTACTGAGGGGAAACTGGCCTCTGTGGGCACCAGACTGTCCTCAGGCACTTACAGTATCCACCCCCTTCCCCTCACGTCACACACTGCTCCAGGAGCAGCCAGCAGACACCTGCAGGAGGGACTCACCAGCGTTATTGGCCTTGGTGACACTGCCAGCAGGGCTGTCGTTCCTCACAGAAGGGGCTTTGGCAGTTTGCTTCTTCTTCCCTGCCCTTCTGCTCTCCTTCACCAGCACAAGCTCTTCCTCTGCCAAGTGCTTTGCATCTAAAGCCTTTTGGGCCCTTTTCTGATGCAGCTCCTGCAGGGACAGAGCAGCCATCAGCATCCTGCCCAGCACACGAGGTGCTTCAACACATCCCTGGCACAGCTTTGGGTGCCTGGGAGACAGCACCCACCCCCAGGCTGGCTGCTCACTGCTGTGTCTCCCCTGATAAAACCCCATTCCATGTAGGACAAAGAGAAATTGGGGGAGGGGGGGTTAAAAAAATCCTCAAGTCATTCTGCAAGGAAACATGCAACAGCCACACAGCACATGCCAGCCCTGATCTGTGCCCCAGGAGCACCAGCCCTGGCCTGCTGCAAAGGGGGCTGCCAGGACGGGGCCAGGGGCTTCCTGGCAGCAGGTAGAGTGTGGTGCTTAGCTCACCCTGTCCCAGGGCACTCTTGTCCTCAGCCCCTCTGAGGTGCTGCAGTTACAGTAGCCCTGTTTCACCCTTTTCCCAAGAGCCAGAGTGAAGCCAGAGCTGTCTCCAGGGGCTCCAAACGGGCAGCCAAGGCTTGGCAGGAGCACAACGGGAACGTGCTCCCTGGCTCCTGGGCTGCATGGGGAACACTCCTAGTTCTGCCAGAGATGCATCTGCTGCCTCACAAGAAGATGCCAGCAGGCTGGGCAGGGGCAGGCCGTGCCTGTTGGGTACCTGGATGGCAGCACGCCGGGCCACACGTGCCTTCTCCTCTCGGACCTGCCGCCGTTCCTCAGCCCTCCTGTCCTGCACAGCCAGCATGTTCCCTCCCTGCATTTGCTGGTGCATTTCCTGCCAGAAAGGAGGGTGACAGACATTAGTGAGAGCTCTCCAGCACCCACCACCCACAGCAGGGGAACCAGAGAGGACACATCTCACACCTGAGGTTCCCACTCCCCCCTCCCAGCTCTGAACCCCAGGGAAGCTGAAAGCTCTGCTCCAGAGGTGTTGTCTGTGGAGACTAAGTGCAATTATTAGTCATCTGGGTCTGAAACCACTTGAAACAAGGCTTAAAAATAGTTTCCCAAGAGAGAGCTCTGGGACTTCTCGTTATTGGGATAAATAAGTAAACACAAAGAAACACAAACAGCTGCAGATGACTCGTCACCCTCTGAGGAGCCAACTCCTTACTGATCCCCTTCCATGAGCTGGGACAGGGGATCCCTCCCCTGGCCACCACTCACTAAGACAGGGAGAATGCAGCAGGATCTGTGCTGCTGCTGCTGCTGCCAAGCCTCTGCTTGTGTCAGAAGGGAACTGGGAGCCTGGAGCTGTGTGGCACCCAGAGGCTCTGGGGCTGAACTCACTCTGAAACCAAACCCCTGCACAGCCAGCACAGCCCTGTGGGCACAGGAGCCTCCCTGGCTCCATGGAGCACGAGGGGCTGCCTGTGCAAAGCCTCCTCCTCTCCAGCAGCTCAGGTCTCATTGGAGGCTCAGGTGACTACAGGGACTCATATTTAAAGGCTGCAGGACCTGGGGCTGTTCAGCCTAGAGAAGGCTGAGGGGGGCACCTCAGCAACACTGACAAGTCCCTAAAGGGTGGGTGTCAGGATGGGGAGGACACTTTGCTGTGTGGTGGCCAGTGCCTGGACAAGGGGTAACAGGCACAGGCTGGAGCACAACAAGTTCCCTTTAAACATCAGGAGCAAGTCCTTTGGTGCTGAGGTGAGGGAGCCCTGGCCCAGGCTGCCCAGGGAGGGTGTGGAGGCTCCTGCTCAGGAGGTTTCCAACCCCACCTGGACACGTTCCTGTGCCCCCTGAGCCAGGGGAAACTGCTGTGACAGGGGCTGGGGCAGCTCTGCAGGGTCCTGCCAGCCCCACCATGCTGTGACTCCAACTGTCAGTGAGGTGAGTGGGCTGTGGGGTGGGCAGGGCCTGTGCTGCAGGGCAGGGGACAGCACTGACCTCTTTCTTGGATGCCAACAGCCGTCCCAGAGCCGCGGCTGCCGCCCTGCGCCGCTGCGAGTGCCGTCGGTACCAGCGCTGGATGCTGACGGCTGCAGAGGTCACCTGCTGGATGAACCTGTGGGGAAGGGGGAGGCTCAGCACAGTGCCAGGCTCCTCCTGCTGCCCATGGCACCGGGACCTGCTCTGCCCCTCACACCCTGCCCCTGTCAGGCCTTATCCCAACTGACAGCACAGCTCTCGTGAGGTGAGAGGGCAGCTGGAAGCACAGAGCCAGGTCTGAGGGAGGGCAAATCAGCCCTGTGTGTGCACAGAGGGGCCCTTCCTGAACCTGGAGCCCCACGGGACAAGAACAAACCAGTACCAGCTCCCCTGGAGCTCACCTGTCTGCCTAGCACTCTCCTCCTGCCTCTTCCCCCTCAGCCCTGCCTCACCTCTCTGCCTCCTCCTCGGTCACCTCCATCCTCTGGGACAGGCTGCTGCTGCTGTTGTTGTTGTGGGTCATGATGTTGTTGCTGGAGAAGTTCTTCTGGGACTTGACGAAGCTGCTTTCACTGTCCTCGTTGGAGGTCGCTTTGACCACGTTGCTAAGGAGGAAGATGAAGGTACTTGGTAGCATCCTGCCCAGTCCTGGGCCACAGCAGCCTCCAAGTCAGGGGCTTCCCCACACTTACTTGAGTGAGCTGGGTGCCTGGTTGGAGCTTTTGGGTGCAGGACCCTTGTCGGCCGTGGAGTAGTTGTTGTGCACCATGGTGGTGACACAGTTGCCCACTGCACCCTTGTTGCTCCTTGTGTGGAGAGAAGAGGAGGTGTTAGGCCTGGCTGGATGTGAAGGGGATGGCACACACCAAGGCTGGCTGCTGCCCACCCCCGATCCCACCCCACACACCTCAGCAGCTGAGGCACAGACACAGCCCCAGCAGACCCAGCAGCCTGCTCTTCAAGCTGTTCTGCACACAGCCTTAGCTCAAGCCTCTCCTGCACCTGAAGGCTTCAAGTTCTACTTGTTCCCTTTCCTAGGGAGAGAGCAGCTTCTCCCACACACCCACCAAGCTCTTGTGTGGCTCCCAGAGGTGTCCTGGTACACTGTCACCATCTCTGTGCCCCACACCTGACCCCACGGCAAGGCAGAGCAGCAGCATCCCCTCCTCTGCCCGGCTCTTCTCTGCCTGCAGCTTCTCCCCTACCTGTTGTTGGCAGTGAAGTTGGCTGCCAGCAGCATGGTGCCTCCTTTCCTCCTCATGCCAGCTGCTGGCTCAGTGCTGTGGGAACCAGAGGGGCCCAAGAACACTCGTGGCTGATCATCCTGTCAGGGAAAGGCAGGAATGAGCACAGGCAAGCACCAGACCCACAGGCCCTGGCTGGGACATGATACCAGCACTGGCCATCCAAACTGCCAGCTTCAACTGCAGGCTGAGGAAGGACTGATCATCACAGCTGAGCTGCATGGGCCCATCCTTGGCTCTAGGGAAGCCCTCCCAGCCCTCAGCCAGCCCCCAGCCAGCCCTCAGCCAGCCCCATCCTCACCAAGATGTTCCAGGTGGTTTTCTTTTCCGAGGAGGTTTTGCCCAGACTCCCCCCTAGTTTCTGTCTTTCTTCAGGACCGCTCTCAAAGAAGGTCAGGAGGTCCCCCATCTGTTCTGAGCTTTAGCCCAAAGCCAGGGCAGGCAGAGAAGAGGAGAGGACACATGTCTGGAGTGAGTATTGCATGCAGCCAGCCAGCAGCAAGGCAGCGCTGGCAGGACTCACCAGCACAGCCACCACCCAACACCACAGCACCGAGCAGGGGCAGGACTCACAGCCAGGAAACCTATGCCAGGTTGAGCTCTGCACAGAGCTTCAGCAGGACATGGGGATAATGCACTAACAATGTATTAATCTATTAAAGGGGTGGATCTATTAATAATGTATTAAAGGAGGAGGCTGAGGGCAACAAGGGAATGGAAAAATGGGATTCAGAGATGAGCTGCACACACAGGGAGAACTTTTAATCTGCTACCAGTGGCCAGATATGGCCCAAAGGGTCCCTGTGACTGAACAGTCTCATTCTTTGGAATTAAATTGTGTGTCTCTTGTGGCAGAAGCTTCCCAGACACAAAATAAAGTCTATCTGCCCAAATCTTCATCAAGTGACCTCCACTTTAAGAAACCAACCCAATCCAAAGGCCAGCCCTTGGCTCCCCAAGGCCAGGATAGAGCCCTAGATGTGTGTGGCAGAGCTCAGCGCAGGGTTCTGATCTGCTCTGGGTCCCTGCTGGCAGCTGCTTGGGCTGAGCTGTACCTTTGGGCACTGGTCACCCGCTGGTTGACCTGCGTGGTGCTGCTGGACCTCCGGAGGTTGTTCATGGCCCTGGATCCTGCATCTTCCTGCAGAGCAGAGAGCAAAGTCAGCTTCAGGGAGAAGCACAGGCCTAGGCAGGTTCCCCCCAAGCCAGGCAAACAAAAGCAGCCCTGCTGGTGGTGTTACCTTCCCACTCCCTTCCCCACAGCCCTGTCACCCCCTTTCCCCTATCCCCACTGCTGCCAGCCTCTCCTTGGGCAGTGTGCAGGGCCACCTCTCTCTTATCTCTCACACTGCTACAGAGCCCACGGGAACATGGTCCTTTGTGTGAGCTCCTGGTCCTCATCACCTGCCCTGGGGGCGAGTGTGGTGTGCAGGACGGCTGCTGAGGCAGGAGGGATTGCTCAGCAAAGAGCACCCAGGAAAAAAGAGCCCTCAGCATGTTTGGGTGCTGGGCCAGGGCACCAGAGCAGTGAGACCCACAGAGACCTGCCAGCCTCTGTGCCAGGCTGCTCAGGGAGCTGGGGCAGTGCCCAGCCCTGGAGGGATCCCCAAGCTGTGGGGCTGAGGGTCAGTGCTGGGCTGGGCAGAGTGAGAGGAGGGCTGGGACTGCAGGAGCCTAAAGGGCTTTGCCAACCCAAAGGATTCAGTCAGTGACCGTGTGGCCACAGGCACGTCCCTGCCCTGGGCAGCAGGGCTGATGGAGCTCTCACCACAGCGCCGCGTCGCGCTTTGCTGCCGGCGGCCACCGAGACGGAACGTGCCATGAGCCTGGCGGGACGGGCGCTGCTGGGGCGCCGCGGGAGCAGGGCTGGGACTCCCCTGAGGCTCAGANTCAGGGAGCTGGGGCAGTGCCCAGCCCTGGAGGGATCCCCAAGCTGTGGGGCTGAGGGTCAGTGCTGGGCTGGGCAGAGTGAGAGGAGGGCTGGGACTGCAGGAGCCTAAAGGGCTTTGCCAACCCAAAGGATTCAGTCAGTGACCGTGTGGCCACAGGCACGTCCCTGCCCTGGGCAGCAGGGCTGATGGAGCTCTCACCACAGCGCCGCGTCGCGCTTTGCTGCCGGCGGCCACCGAGACGGAACGTGCCATGAGCCTGGCGGGACGGGCGCTGCTGGGGCGCCGCGGGAGCAGGGCTGGGACTCCCCTGAGGCTCAGATCCACGCTGCTGGGACAGGCACCCTGGGAGCAGGGGCTGCTGCGGCTGCTCTTCATGCTGGGACAGGCGGCGCAGGCACTGGAAGCGCCGCACACACACGGGGCAGTGAAGGGCTGGGTGCTGCGCTCTCAGCTTCACCCCGGGCCGGCACTGAGCCAGCTGCTGCCGCTGTGCCCAGGCTCGTGCCACCAGCGCATCGCTTCACTAGCGCTGCCCAAGCCACCCCAGCTCCCCAGCAGCTCTGCTTTCACCCAGCCCAGGGCCTCAGCACAGCCCTTGGCAATGCCTCGGCCTCTGACGACGCAGGTAAACAAAAGGCTCTGGATGGGAACTACCGGGCTCAGCCTGGGGAAGCAGAGCTCAGGCCTCGGGTCCAGGCTGAGGGAAGCCAGGACAGAGCCCTCCAAGCCCCCCTCAGGCCCAGGACCCACCAAGACTCCAGATCCCAAGGTCCCAAACCCAAACCTCCTGGACTACCTCATGGCCCTAATACCCAGGCCCTCAGTCCCAAAGCACCAGGTCCCCCAGGTCCTGAGGCACAGGACCCACCAGACCCCCAGAACCTAAAGACCCAGGACCCCAGTGGGCTCCAAAGGGCTGGGCCAGAGCCCCCCAGGCCCAGACCCCTCCATAACCCCGAGGCCTCCAGGTCTCAAGAGCCAGTGCCCAGCCTCCCCACAGCCCCAAGACCCGGGACAGCCAGGTCCCAAAGCCCAGCTCCTCCCAAGCCCAAGACCCACAGCCCAGCACAGCCCCCCACCCTGTGCCCCCCAGAGCCAGGACCCTGGGCCACAGAGACCCCACAACCCAGCACAGCCCCCAGAACCCCCCGTGCCCCCCAGAGCCAGGATCCCGGGCTGAAGAGACCCCAAAGCCCAGGTCCCATAGCCCAGCACCCCCAGTG
>WBNH01007368.1:0-23258 GCA_013401255.1 Urocolius indicus
CACGTTGCTGCCTCATGGACAGTTTATTATGAGCTGAGCTGGACAGCACTGACCAGACAGGCAGAGGCAGAGGTCTCCCCATGCCACTCCATCCTCCACCCTCACCCTCCCAGCCCAGCTCTGAGGCTCACCACCAGGTTCCCGATGACCATGACCATCATGAAGACGATGAGGCACATGGTCTGGCCGGCCACCTCCATGCAATCCCACATGGTCTCGATCCACTCCCCGCAGAGGATACGGAAGACGATGAGGAAGGAGTGGAAGAAGTCGTTCATGTGCCAGCGGGGCAGGGTGCAGTCCAGGGAGATCTTGCACACACACTCTATGTAGCTCTTGCCAAACAGCTGCATCCCCACCACGGCGAAGATGAAGACGATGATGGCCAGAACCAGCGTGAGGTTCCCCAGGGCACCCACTGAGTTGCCGATGATCTTGATGAGCATGTTGAGGGTGGGCCAGGATTTGGCCAGCTTGAAAACCCTCATCTATGAGGAAGGAGCAAGGAGGTAAGGTGCTGGGGTCAGCCAGGGCTTTTACACACCACAGAGTGTCAGACCTTCCCGGGGCAGTTCCAGCCAAGGGTTAAACACCCAAGAGCACAGGCTGCCACGGTACTAAACATTCAGCCTGACTGTCAGTGATACCTTTAACAAGGCACAAGCTGGTGACTGAACATCATCATCATCAACCACCTGGGGGAGGGCACAGAGGGACCCTCAGCAAGTGCCCTGCTGGCACCAAACTGGGAGCACTGGCTGATTCCCCAGAGGCTGTGCTGCCAGGCAGCCAGAGCTCAAGCAGCTGCAGAGTTGGGCACAGAGGAACCTACTGAGGTTCAGCAAGGGCAAGGGCAGAGTCCTGCAGCTGGGGAGGAACAACCCCCTGCAGCAGCAGCAGCAGCAGCAGCACAAGCAGCAGCAGCAGCAGCAGCAGCAGCAGCAGCAGCAGCAGCACAGGCTGGGGGTGAGCTGCTGGAGAGCAGCTCCAGGAGACAGAGCTGGCAGTGCTGGCTGATCATCAAGTGCCCATGAGGCAGCAACGTGCCCTGGTGGGCAAGAAGCCAATGGCAGCCTGGGGGCAGCAAGAAGAGTGTGGGCAGCAGGTTGAGGGAGCTTCTGCTCCCCCTCTGCTCTGCCACATGTGCTGAGGCCTCATGTGGAGTCCTGGGGCCAGTTGTGGGCTCCCCAGCTGCAGAGGGACAGGGAAGTGCTGCAGAGAGGCCAGCACAGGGCCAGCAAGATGCTCAGGGGGCTGGACCAGGTGATCTCTAAAGGTCCTTTCCAACCCCTCCAGTTCTATAATGCTGTGATAAGCTGGTGAGTGCCACAAAGGAGGCTGCAGGAGCCCTTCTCCACCCCAGTGCCAATGGCATCCATCCCCCCCTCAGCACAACCCAGCCCTGGGGAACATACCAGACGGAAGGAGCGCAGCACGGAAAGCCCCTGCACATCAGCCAGCCCCAGCTCCACCAGGCTCAGGGTGACGATGATGCTGTCAAAGATGTTCCAGCCTTGCTGGAAATACTCATAAGGGTCCAGAGCAATGAGCTTCAGAACCATCTCTGCTGTGAAGATCCCCGTGAAGACCTGTGGGAAACAGCTCGCTGTCACCGTGCTGGGGCTGGGCAGCACTGCTCCCTTTTGGTGGCTTATCCCATTAGATCAAGTCCCAGTTGGGAAGCAGAGTCCTCAGCTGCTGCCCAATGTGGCTTGTGAAGCCAGGCTGGCAGTGCTGAGGACCTCTTGCTTCTGGAGAGTCTCACAGGGGCACGTTGGCGGGGGGAGATTAATAAGAGGAGTTTAATTGGCAAGAAGATTCCCTTTGAATAGCTGCTGAATCACAGAGGCTTCCAGCACTGGCAACTGGGCTGCTACTGGGATGTCCCTGCCTCTCCCTGAGCCCTGTGGGAGCTGACATGGCTTTTGCACAAGGCTCTTTCCCTGGGACTACAGAGGCACTGTGCATTGCCACCTTACTCCAGAGCAGCACCAGCAAGGTGACAACACACAAGGGCTTGTGCAGAAAGGAGATGATGACAAATTTCACCCTGGATGAGGGTCTTGCTGGGATGCACAGGAGACTTCTGCACCAGCATCCCAAGGGACGGTCCCTGACATGCCCCTTGTCTGCTCCTGCCAGCTGATCCCTGCCTTTGCCACTTACAGCCTGGCTGTCTGCAGCTTCTGACTGTCTCACTGCAACCTTCATCTTGAGCACTGGCAGGAGATGTGGGGAGACACCGTGGCTCAGTGGGAGCTGCTTCTCCTTCTCCCATCCCTTCCTGACCCTTCCCCAGCAAACCATCACCATCCTCACACCAGCACTGGGGTCTATGTTCAGCCAGAAACTGCCACCAGCCTTAAGGAAAACCTGGGCCTGTCTTGGCTTGTGACTGTGCTCCAAGCAGCAGCCAATTAATCCCCTTGTATTTCCTGAATGAAACCAGAGCCACAGCAGCCGTGTGCTGAGCCTCAGCCCACCCACAGCCCCGGCACCAGCATGTGTCACTCCAGTGCCTGCACCCAGAATGGCCCCAGCAGGTGCTGGAACAGGGCAAGGTGTCAGGAGAGGAGACGGTGAGCCCTCCCATGCCTGAGCTGCTTTTCCCAGAGCTACCAGGAGCCTCCTGGCCTTGTCCCACCAGCAGATTACCCCTAGATGAGGGGCATTTCCCCTGAGCTGCAAGCAGAAGCAGCCACAGCTGGTTTAGTACACCCAGGAATCCAGGACTGCCCAGATTTGCTGTGACTTCACTGGGATAAGTCCTACCACTGATATTATTTGAATGCTCCTAGCACTGCTGCCTCCTGCTCTGTGGGGACCCCTTTTGCTCCCAGCATCTGAATTGGCCTCTGCTCCACCACACACCTACCCAGCACCGTGAGGACACAGTGGTGGCAGCCAGAGCTGGAGCTGCAGCCCTGGGTTGCAATAGAGAAGATGGCTCAGGACAGCTCTGCAAAGCCAGGGGCCTGCAGATGCTCATGAGATGCACGACACGAGACAGAAGCTGAGCAAAGGATGATGGATTCCCACCTCCCTTCATCTGAGCCATCCTGGAGCCCAGCCACCACAGGGATGCTGTCATCAGAGCCCTGCAGCACTCCCTCAGCAGCTGGGACACCTTCCCTGCCATGCCATGCCCTTCAGGTGGCACAGGGGCAGCAAGAGGGGATCTGCCCACCCCAGAGAGGTGGCTGCTGAGCCTCTACCCAGGGTTGTGGGAGCTGCCTACCAGGTTCCCCACGTTCAGCACGTTCTCAAACTCCTCTGTCATAGGGTAATGCTCCATGGCCATGAAGAGTGTGTTGAGCACAATGCAGATGGTGATGCCCAGGTCCACGAAAGGATCCATCACCAGCAGCTTGACAAACTCCTTGAGCTTCACCCACGGAGGGCAGCAGTTCCACACCAGCACCGTGTGGGCGCATTTGTACCACCACGGAGGGCACTTCTGGTGAGCTTCCTCCAGCTCTAAGGGCAGGGAAGCAAAGTCTCATCAGTGGAGGCTTGTCCAGTCCTTCCCTGGCTCAAGCAAGTGCTAACCCACCCAGAGGAGACCTCTCCTGAGGTCCTGCCCCAGCCCTAGGCCGTCTGAGGGTTTCATATGGGAGCTAAAAGGAGGAGGCTTCTCTTGCCCAGGGACAGTGATGTTGCAGACCTTCAAATCAGAGGGACAGAAAGGCAGATCCAGCCAGGAACTGTGGCTCTGATGCTGCTCTCAGCCTCTGGGCAGGATTTGAGATGTCCCTGCCAGGCTGACACTGCAGGGACACCCAAAAGAACTGCTGTGGAGGGGTTTGGTGGCCGTTCTCAGGCAGGACAGGGCTGAGAAGCCAAGCCCATGGTGCTGGTTTTGCTGAGGTTGAGGCAGCAGCTCTTGTGAAGCCACTCAGCAGCTCTCAGCTGACTCAGCAGGTTGCTGCAATCAACTGTAACCCCATTCATTTGCATGAGAGGTTGAATTCTTGCCTCCAGGCATCATCCTGGAGATGAAAAGCATTGCTTGAACATCACTGCAGGGCACTGGCCTCCTCTGGCCACCCCAGACTCATCCCTTGAGACCCGGGAGAGTTGTTGTCACTGGTGTGTCCTGAGCACCCTGAGCCCAAGCAAGGCACCACAGGCTGACCCGGGGGGCACAGGCAGCCCTGCCCCAGGCTTGACAGGGACTTACCTTCCATGGCATTGGAGATGACACTGATGGCACTCCCCGTCCTCTTCTCGAGGCCTGGCCCCTCTTGGTTGCCCACAGTGAGGTGGTTGTGGTCAGTTTTCTCTGGCTCGTTGGTTGGGTTGAACTAGAAGGAGAGGAGGTGACAGGGGATGAAGGCAGAGTGCTGCAGCTGGATCACAGACATCATACACTTGAGTTTGCTTGGAAAACAGCTTTAAGCTCCTGGAGTTCAACCACTAACCCAACACCACCAAGCTCAGCACTAACCCCACAGCCCTCAGCACCTCAGCTCCAGGGCTTTGGGATCCCTTCAGGGCTGGGCACTTCCCCCAGCTCCATGGGCAGCCTGGTCCAAAAGCAGAAGAGAGGAGAGATAGACATGGATGGATGGACAGAGAGGTAGAGAGATGGACAGATGGATAGATAGATGGACGGACAGATGAATAGATGGACAGAGAGATGGATAGCTAGATGGACAGACAGATGGATAGATAGATGGACGGACAGATGAATAGATGGACAGAGAGATGGATAGCTAGATGGACAGACAGATGGATAGATAGATGGACGGACAGATGAATAGATGGACAGAGAGATGGATAGCTAGATGGACAGACAGATGGATAGATAGATGGACGGACAGATGAATAGATGGACAGAGAGATGGTTAGATAGATGGATGGATAGATGGAGTGAGCAGGCAGACCAAAGGGCATGTTCTGCAGAGACCCTGGGGTGCAACATGGGGAGCACAGATGGGCTGCAGAAAGGCTCCTAGGACCCAAACCCCGGGCAGCTTGTCCCTCCCGTCCCTCCACAGGGGTCTGTGGGGATGGGCACCCTGCAGGGGTGGCACAGAGCCTGGCACGTACGTCGATGACGGTGGCAGAGCGCTGCAGCACCACCTTGGGCACCAGCTGCCCGTTGCAGTCCTTTGCCTTGTCCTGCTCAGCGCTGGGCTCCGAGTCCTGCTCCTTGGTGGCCGTGCTGCTGGGCAGGGAAGCGCTGCTGGAGTGTCGTTCCTGCAACTGCAGAGGCCCAAGGCCACGTCAGCCCCCCTGTGCCAGGCTGGGCAGGGGGCAAAGCCCAGCCCCACCACCAGCCTGGGCAGGGCTTGGCCCAAAGCTCCTGCTGCTGCTGCTGCAGCAAACTCAGGTGCTGACAAGCAGCAGTTTGCAGTAGCCCAAGAGAAGGTGAAGCCTCTCCTTTCCCCTCACATCCCTCCCCATCCCAAACTCTCCCCTCAGCAGAACAGAATCAGAGTCTCAAGGGTTGGAAGGGACCTGCAAAGCTCAGCCAGTGCAACCTCCCTGCCAGAGCAGCAGCACCTAGAGCAGGGCACACAGGGACTCATCCAGCTGGGGTTGGGATGTCTCCAGAGAAGGAGCCTCCACGGCCCATCTGGGCAGCCCCTGCCAGGGCTCCCTCAGCTCAGCAGGGAAGATTGGTTGAGGGTGAGCAATCCATAAAGACAAAACCTGTGCCAGTGTTTCACCACCCTCACTGTGACAACATTCCTTCCTTCTGCCCAGTCTCAACCTACCCTCTCTCTGCAGTGATCACCAAAGGACTTCCCTGGGTGAGACACAGGCTCTCTCAAGCCCTGTCTGCTGTTTCCAGGCTTGGCCAAGTGCAAATGCTTTACTAATGCATTTAGCTTTGCTCCAGCTGCTGTATCCTCCCTGAGCGCTCCTTTTGTACCCAGATCATAAGCTGCAGGCTCCCTGCCAGGATCCCTGCTCTGGATGTGCTGCAGGGAGTTGTACTCTCAGTCCTGGTGCCTTTTATGCTTTGTTTCTCACCTCCTCCTTTCAGGCACTGCCTCACCTCTGTGCTGCATCTCTCTGCTGCCTCCCTGTGCTGCGTTTTGGATGTGGAACTTCAACCTTTCCAGCTTCTGGGGGCTTTTTTCCCCTTCCCCACTCAGGATAGTATCTCACCTTGACCCCCAAAACAGCCCCTCAATTACTGTCTGTGCACCAGATGGGCTTTTACACAAACAGAAGCACCACCACGCTCGTTGCTGCCTCCTCTTTATCTCCCCACTCTCTTCCTGAGGTCCCTTCACTTTGGCCTCCACCTTTCCCCACCAACCATTCTCTCTTGCTCCTCTTGATGCTTCTTCAGCTGCTCCATGAGCTGCTGGAACTCCTCCTCCTTCTGTTGCTCCTCCAGCATGGTGGCATCGTTCTGCTCTGCATAAGCCATGGCCACTACTGCCAGGATGAGGTTGATGAGGTAGAAGGAGCCAAGGAATATGACCACCACGAAGAAGATCATGTATGTCTTCCCTGCTGAGCGCAGGGTCTGTGGAGAGAGGAGGCACAGGCTGGCAGCTCTGCCTCACAGCAGCGTTGGGCTGGGGATGCTCCTGGTGAAAGCTCTTGGCATCAGAACACCCTCCTTTTTGTGGCACAGGTACAGGACCTTGCTCTCATCTCCCCCAAGGGCTGCTCATTGCCCAGTTGATGTCCCTGCAGCCTGGAGCACAGGGTTTGGGCTTGTGCGAAGCAGCAGAGCCAGCCAGGCTATCTGGGAGCCTGAGGGCTGCAAATGTGTGTGGGGATGGGGCCAATATTCCACCTGAGGCTTGTTTTGCTGTGGCAGAGGCTGATGTCTCAGCCTCCAGCTTCTCAGGTGTCACCTTTGGGCCAGGAGCAGCCCTTTCTTGCCTCTGGGGGCACACGTGCCTTTAGACAGAGGTTTGCTTGCAGCAGTCTCTGGACTCAGGGCCAGCTCAGATCTTCTGGTGCTTGCCTGACTCCATACAGGGCACAAGTGACTTTGCCTTTCCCCTCTTACTCCCCCTCAGAGCTCAAGCCAGAGATACCCTCCTAAACCCCTGATTTCCATGATAGAGCTGGCAGCAGTGCTGGAGCACACCTTGGAAACCACCCTGAGGAAAGGGAAGAGGACCATGCCCCACCTCTACTGGCCACGGAGAGAGGCAGAAACCACAGGGCAACGTGCCACAGCTTTCCTGGCAAGTGACTTTCGTGCACCTCAGACCATGAGCAGCATCCAGAGAACAAGGTGAAGGGTTGGGTGCCTACCAGCTGGAAGAGGTTCTCCCAGTAGTCCTGTGTCATGAGGCGGAAGAGGGCCAGGAAAGCCCAGCTGAAGGTGTCGTAGCTGGTGTAGCCGTAGTTGGGGTTCCTGCCTGCCTTCATGCACTCGTACCCTTCAGGGCACTTCCTACCAAAGGAGCCACAGGGGCACAGGGGGTGAGCCACTGGCACTGCCCATCCTGCACCCACAGCCCTGGGGACACTGACATGCTGCAGCAGACCCAACCTCCCCCTGCCCTGGCTGATCAATACCCTCTCCAAGCTGATGCCATCAGGGAATCACTGAATCATCTTGGTTGTTGAAGTTGCTGCAGTCCCAGCCCTGCCCTCAACCCTGCCCAGCCCAGCACTGACCCACTGCCCCCAGCACCTCAGCCCCATGGCTTTGGGATCCCTCCAGGGCTGGGCACTGCCCCAGCTCCCTGGGCAGCCTGGCACAGGGGCTGACACCCCTCTCAGGGAAACAGTTCTGCCTCAGCTCCAACTTCAACCTCCCCTTGAGCTTGTTTCTTCTTGTTCTTCATTACTGAGGAGCTAAAGCCTGACCCCCAGCTCACTGCAGCCTCCTGTTAGGGAGCTGCAGAGAGTGCTCCTGTCTCCCCTCATCCTCCTCTTCTCCAGGCTCAACACTCCCATTCCCTCAGCCCCTCCCCAGCACCCTTGTGCTCCAGCCCCTTCCCCAGCCCCCTCCCTGGCTCTGGCCATGCTGCAGCCCCTCAGTGTCCCTGTGGCAGTGAGTGAGGAGCCCAACACTGAGCCCAGCCCTGGAGCTGCAGCCTCCCCAGATCCCAGCACAGAAGGGGACAGTTGGGATGCCCATACTGATATCCCTTCCAAGCTGAGAGAGGTGGCATTCTCCAGCCCTTCCCTTGCAGAGCCATGATCCCAGCCCAGCGTTACCCCGGGCTACACTCACCCAGCATCGCTGCTGTTCCCGCAGAGCAGCGCATCCAGTGCTCCCTCCAGGAAGTAGAAATTGGCTTTGCAGTTGAGGAAAGACAGAAAGAAAGAAAACCCCATTGATTTCCAAGCCCTTGGCAGCTGCTCTGGCTCAGGGGAGTTCCCTGAATCCCCCTGAAGCACTGGACATTGGGTTTTCTCCTCTGCTGCCTTTGCTGTTTGCATTGAACTGCTTGGCGCTGGTTCAGAGAGCTCGTGGCTTTGTTTCACCAGCCCAACTAGATGGCTCCCAAGCTCAGGTTAGGCAGGGCCAGGCCTCCCGGGGAGGTGGGTTAACACATGGGCAAAGGAGCAGGGCTGCTGTGTCTGATGGGAACAGGTACCCAACTGCAGGGCATTGCCAGGGGGCACCAAGCACAGGGGGGCCAAAAAGCCTGGGGAAACTACTTCTGCTCCTATTGCCTTCCTCCTGCTGCTCCCATTCCAGCCTGGTGGGGAAACCCCCCATATTCACAGACCAGAGGCCTTAAAACTCCTCCTTAGAGCCTGAGAGCAGACCCAGAGCCACAGGAGCTGCCAAGCATTACCACCACAGGTCACCTACCCCAGGGACACGTGGATGAGCACCTGCAGACCCCAACCCCAGGGCAGGGCAGGAGGCAGCTGCACCCCATAGTGAGTATCACCCAGCACAGCCCTCCCAGGAGCCACACAGGGGTCGTTGGAGCTTCCTCAAAGCCTCCCCAGCTCTGCCTGGCTTCGTGCCACCAGCCTTTGATTTAACCTGCCTGGGCTCATCAGGGAGACTTCTGGCTTGTGAAACTCCAGCCCGTGGGCTTTTGGCTTGGCCCCAAGAGCTGTTAACCCCAGGAGCAGGGCCACAGGCTGCTGGTGCTATTTGCACTGCACTCATCACATCCTATGGATTGAATTTGCACCTCTACCAAGAAGCCTTCCTGTGACTGATGCCAGGAATGCTTGTACCGTTGGGCAAAGCAGCTCAGCTGAGGTGTAAGCTGACCTTCTGCTGAGGGCTCTAATGAGATGGGAAACATCACAGAACCACAGAATGGAAAGGGACCTCTAAAGCTCTTACAGCCCCAGCCCCTGCTCCAGCAGCTTCCCCTAGCTCAGGGGGCACAGGAACATGTCCAGGGGGGGTTGGAAACCTTCTGAGAAGGAGCCTCCACACCCTCCCTGGGCAGCCTGGGCCAGGGCTCCCTCACCTCAGAACCAAAGAGGTTTTCCCCTGTGCCAGTGGAGCTCTGCCAGGCAGATGCTCTGAGACTGGCACTTTCACACAGCTCAGAAACCCCAAACCAAAGCTCACCGCAGGTTTTGGGGCTGAACTTGTTTCAAAGAAGCAGGAGGAAAGCAGCAAACTTGGAGATCTGTCTGAGGACCTGTGCTTGGTCCCACCTCTCCCTCTGTCTCCCAGCCAGATGGATCTGTGCTCACCTCCAGGACACTGTGCCCTCACCCACAAGCAGCAGAGATGCTGCTTTGGCCAGGCTTTCCCACAGTGAAACTCTTCTGGAGGAGTTTCACTTGCCCAGGATTGGATCCCATCCATCCATCCATCCAACCCGTGAGCGTGCACCACCCTGCTCCCCTCAGCCACCACCTCTCCCTGCGAGGGCAGCCTGGCAGGAAGATCTACAGAGGTCTGACACGGAGGAAGAGACTGAGGAGCCAGCCAGGGCGATGGGGCGGTGGAGAGGGGCACACAGGAGCCTTTACCTTCATCATTGATGTAAGCCTCAAAGTCAAAGGTGCTGAAGTTGCCGCTGAAGTTGCCGCTGAAGAAGCCGTCGATGCCATCAGTGAAGTTGCCATAGAAGGTTGTGTTGGCCAAGGTGTCGTTGTCCAGCCCCAGTTCCCCCAGCAGGGTGTCATTGAGGGGTGGCCACCTCACACACTTCTGCCTCAGGTTACCCATGAAGAGCTGGAGGCCGATGAGGGCGAAGACGCTGAGGCAGAACACGGTGAGGATCATGACGTCCGACAGCTTCTTCACCGACTGGATCAGAGCCCCGACGATGGTCTTCAGCCCTAGGACAGAGGTGGCACTACTGAGCTGCTCCCTCCTTGGCTGATCCTGGAGGAGGGTGTGATGGTGTTTCTGAGGGGTGCTGGCTCTGGTGTGCACCGTGGGATGGCACCACACGTGCTCAGGCTCCCAGCTCTGTGCCTCATGTTGCATCCCAGCTGCCCCTTTGTCCCTCACACACAAACCCTCCCCCCTTAAACTCTCACCCTTAGACCAGTGCCAGTGAAGCCTCCCTGTGCCAGCTGTAACCTGGGTACAAGCCAAAGCCCACCCCAGCCTGGCAGCCATCAATCCCTTTGGGCTTTGTTTTCCCTAAATACCAAAATGTGACTTTTTTTTTTGCCCCAAACCACTAGATTGTAGAAACACAGAAGCATTTTGGGTGGAAAACACCTTTAAGTTCATGGAGTCCAACTGCTGCCCTCACCCTCAGCCCAGCACCACCCCACAGCCCTCAGCACCTCAGCCCCATGGCCTTGGGATCCCTCCAGGGCTGGGCACTGCCCCAGCTCCCTGGGCAGCCTGGCACAGGGGCTGACACCCCTCTCAGGCAAACAGCTCTGCCTCAGCTCCAACCTCAACTCCAGCCTCCTGTCTCCTTTCAGCCTCCTCTTCTCCAGGCTCAACATCCCCATTCCCTCAGCCACTTCTCATAAGACTTGTTCCCCTTCCCCAGCTTCAACTACTTTGCTGTGGCACATGGACCTGACCCAAAAGCTGAACCAGGTGGAAACTGGTGCGCGGGGATCCAAGGAGTTGCTGGGAACTGTGGGGCAAAGCTGAGCTCAAGGAGAGGGAAGATCTGGAGATGAGAGTCCCACCTGGTATCACGGTGATGGTCTTCAGGGCACGGAGGACACGGAAGGTCCTGAGAGCAGAGATGTTCCCCAGGTCCACAAACTCGGTTATGTAGCTGCAGGACAGGAGACAAAAAAGGGTCTTCAAGGCATGTTCCTCATCCTTCCTGGGCAGGGTGCAGAGGCCAGAGCCCCTGTGCTGCTCTCAGCCCCCCAGACTCACGCCATGGAGATGACCATGAAGTCCAGCCAGTTCCAGGGGTCCCGCAGGAATGTGAAGTCGTCGATGCAGAAGCCCCTGGACAGGATCTTGATGAGGGACTCAAAGGTGTAAATGCCAGTGAAAGTGTATCTGAAACAGGAGCAACCACTCAGGGGATGCTCAGCCTGGCTCCAAGGGCCAGCTCAGGGAAAGGCTTCTGGGGACACGTGGTTTCTGGTTTCTCAGGGTGCTTCAGCACTGGGGGGAGGTTTCCACCTCATCTCATAAGGCAAGTTGGGACAGCTTGAGGTGCCAACCCCTTTGGGGACTGATATGCAGCACCTCTGGTCCCTACTGATGTCCCACTCCACTGAGAGCTGGTTGTGCAGGACCACAGCAGATCTCCCCCTTCCCACTTGGGGCTGGTTGGCCACGCTGCTTGGACTGGCAGATCCTCTCAGCACCTCCAGACTACCCCTGCTCACCCACCCCAAACTGCTCTGTGGTGGTCTCCTGTCACAGGGACCCTCACCAGATCTTGGGCAGCTCTGCAACCCTCCCACTCTTTACAACACCTAATGCAGAGCACTGGGGATCCTTCTGAGATGATGAGGGCCACCAGCATCTCCCAGTGACCCCTCTCCTCTTCTGAAGGGTGCTTGGGTCCCAAACCCCCTCCCTCAGCCTTGGTCCTGTGCTGGGGTGACCCCATGGCTGAGGAAGGTCCCAGGGGGGCAGGGACTTACTCCACATTCTTGGACCAGGCCGGGGGGTTGCTGAGTGTCATAAACACACAGTTGGTTAAAATTGTGATCATGATGAACATGCTGAACAATTTAAAAGCTGGTTAAGGAGAAATGCTGTGGCTGTTGCCCAGAGACTCCCCCTTTTTCCCATGGTTATGAAAGCAGTCACCTCCACTCCTCTTGTCCTGGCTCCCACCTCAGTCCCACGCCCTGAGCTGCTCCTCCTGCAGCTCTCTCCCAGCTTAGTCCTGTGCTCACACTTTCCCCTTAGTCTCCCCTTTCTGCTCCCTTCCCCATCTCCACAGTGCTGGCTCTGTTTCCCTCCTTGTCCCCTGGGCTCCTTCCTCTCCATCACCCCAAGATACAGCTTTCCACACTTTCCTCCTGACCACCAAACCCTGCTGTCACCAGAGCTCTGCTGGGATCACTTCCCACCCATCCTAATGCCTTTCCATCTCTGTTTGTCGCACAGTGAAACCCCAATGTCCTGGTCCCTCTGCTTTCCCTCTCCCTTGGAGCTCCCCAGTTCATCCACTCCCCAGCCTGGACAGGATCTCCTGACCTGTAAAACCTTTTCCTTCCTTTCCAGGTCTCCCCACACCTCGAAGCTCTTCCTAAGGAGTTCCAACCATGTAGGTTCCTTCCCTCCTCCAACCAAGACTCGCACTCTTTGGTGCCAGGTAAGGTGCCCAAAGCCTTCCAGCACCCTTCTCCTTGGGAAAGGACTGAAGCACCGACGGCTCAGCAGCGGCTTCTGGCCACGGGGGAAGCACACCTAGGACATTAACTCCCCACACCACCAGCAAACCCTTCTCTCAGCCCTCTCCCTGGGCTGTTTGCACTCTGAGGCATCAGGGTTTGGAGCTGGCAAGACAGAGGGACGAGGATATGAATGGATGAGCACTCTGATGGCTCCTCTGCGGATGGGGTGGAAGGGCCCCAGCAGGTAGAGCGCCGGCGTGGCCGAGAAGCGGAAGATGGATTTCCCTTTGTTGAGGACGATGAAGGTCTGTGGAGGAAACAGAGCTGGGTTAAACCCTGCAGCAGCCCTGGGACCAAGAGCTGCTGTTAGAGGCGAGACCTCTGCTTGATTTACATCCCCAAAGCCTTGGGGCATGGCCAAAGAACGGACAGAGGAGAAGCAACCGCAGCAGCCCCAGGCTGGGGCTCACCAGGATGGGCTCAGGTGAGACCCTGGGGCGTGATGGGAGGAAGGGGTGACCCACACTTTGCTCTTCCCCTTGAGGTTTGCCTTTAAACCAAACCTAACTCCACCTCTCACCTTCTTATCCTGATAGAAAGGGTCCAGATCCTCCAGGGGCGTCCCCAGCAGCTCTGGCGGCGGGTCACCGTAGATGAGGGGCAGGTTCTTACCGGCCTCCAGGTCGCTGCTGGCCTTGAGCTCCTCTTCCTCAGGCATCTCCACTTGCTGCCTCCTCAGGCGCAGAGCCTCGGCCTGGGCCCTGCGCTGCTCGATGGCGGCCAGCGACGCCGGCGTGAAGGGACGCAGCTTCTCGGGGCCCGGGATGTGTGGTAGCCCGGCCATGCTCTCATTCTGCTCCCGGCCTGAGGAGACACAAGGGGGGCTCAACCTTGCTGCTCCTGGGGAGCTTTTTGCTCAGCCTTTGAAGCCAAGGGATGGAGGGAAGCTCGGGGGGGGGTGTTGGGAGATGGGTGCAGGTGTAGAAATGTGGGGGGTGAATGATTGATGTGCAGGGAGTAGAGTCACACAGTGGTGGGGGCTGGAAGGGTCCTGCAGAGCTTATCCAGCACCAGCCTCTACTCAAGCAGGTTCCCCCTGGCTCAGGGGGCACAGAAACATGTCCAAGCGGGGCTGGGAACCTCCTGAGAAGGAGCCTCCACACTCTCCCTGGGCAGCCTGGGCCAGGGCTCCCTCACCTCAGCACCAAAAGGTTCCAGCCTGTGCCTGTTACCTTTTGTCCTGCTACTAGATAAGAGTGTCACCCCATCCTCCTGACACCCACCCTTTAGGTGCTTGTAAGTGTTGAGATCTCCCCTCAGCCTCCTCTTCTCCAGGCTCAACACAGGCTGCCCAGGGAGGGTGTTGAGGCTCCTTCCTTGGAGCTCTTCAAGCCCCGGCTGGACACGTCCCTGTGTGACCTGATCTAGGTGGGAGCTGCTTGTGCAGGGGGCTTGGGCTGGATGAGCTCTAAAGGTCCCTTCCCACTCCTCCCATCCTATGATTCCCTCAGCCTCTTCCCAGCACCTTTGTGCTCCAGCCCCTTGCCCAGCACAGGGGCACAATCCTGCTTTGCTCCTGCTGCCACCCCAGTGCTGATCCCAGCCCAGCTGCCATCGGTGCTGTGCAGGAGGTGGCCGTGCCTCCAGCTGCCACCAGCCATCACCCCAGGAGTCAGGTTTCTGCAGCCCCATGACTCTGCTCATTCCTCCCTGGCAGGAGAGGAGCTCAGGCAGCACCAGCTTTGCTTTCAGCCCGTGCCTCCTCTTCCTCTCAGCGGGATGAAGCCACCCTGACCTGGAGCCTGGTGGAGCAGCCCCATGGCTGGCAGACCCAGGGGAACACGCTGGGGGTTGGCAGCACTGCCCAAGTGTGAACAGGGAATCCCAAAGAGATGTTGCCCTGGACATGGAAATGCTTTGGAGGGGGGTTTTGGGGTGTTCTGCCACATCTGGTCCTGCTCTGACCACCCAGAAACAGTGGGCTGACTCCAGGGAGCAGGATGAGGACTTAGAGCTCCGTGTAACTCCTTCACACCTCAGCCCTGGAGCCACCAGCATCTCTGCAGGATTGCTGCTTCCCAACAAGAGGAAGAGCCAAGAGCCAACTGCAGGCTCTGTGAGAGGCTCAGCCCAGCACCTCTGTGTGCCCAGGCCCCACATCAGTGTGTGTGTGTGAGGCAGACAGCTGAGTCCCACCAACCTGCCCCTGGGAGCAGCCACTGGGACAGGGTGTCCAGCCCCTCTGCTCCCAGCCTGGCACATTTTTAGCAGCTCCTATAAATAACAGAGATCAAACTCTTTGCACCTCTGATAGGTAAATGCAATGTGTGTGCAGCAGCTGCCCAGGGCACAAATCACCCCCCTGGGCTGTGGGGCTCAGCCTCAGCTCTTCCCAGGACCCGGGTTCCACCTCCCAGAGCCCCTCACTGAAGGTAGACTCTTGCCCCCTTGGCTTTGCTGCCAAGAAACCAGGCACTTCAAATGTCTCTCCAACACTCTGATCTATTTATTGCCATCTTCAAGTCTGGGCTCCCAGCTAAGCTGCATAACTCCTTTTGACTGGGACACACTGGAGCTGTTGCCCATAAACTCCTCACCCCCCTCCCAGTTCAGCATCAGCAATTACCAGTAAGCAGCTGGGAGCTGCTGGGACAGTCAGCAGCTGGGACAGACAGAAGGGTGGCAGGATCCTGGCTGAGACTGCTCAGAGAGTCACCCCATCAGCTGGCACTTCATCCCTGCACAGAAAAGAACCTCCTCTGGGCTGAGGAAGAGGGGGGGGGAAAGACCCTCTGAGTATCTGCAGTGGCACAGCAAGACCATCAAACACATCTCAAGGAGCTGCTCTTCCCCACCAAAAGCCTCCAGATCCACCCTCTGGATAGGAGACACTGGGAAGATCCCACAAGAGACTGAGATGGACACAAGCCCAAGGCAGAAAACAAACTCTGATGGTCATCAGCAAGTGTCAGTCAGCTTCCCTGAGCAGTAAACAGCAGAGCCAGGTGATGCTCAGCCAAGGGCACAGCACGGGGAGCTGCCTGCAGCAGGGAGCAGTGGGGAAACCAGCAGCTCCTGCACCAAAGCCAAGAGGCAGCCAAGGCTGGGACAGCCTGTGCCAGGGTGCCCAGAGCTGGCCCACAGACCTACAGCTCTGAGAAGCTCATGCCAAGGGAGATAAGCCAAAACCAGCAGCTCAAGAGCTCTGGAAACCAGAGCCTGTTGCACACACAACCCAAATCCCCCCTCACAGCATGCTGAAAACACAAGCCCACAGCACTACCTGTACCCCAAAGCCTCCTGGGCCACCCCACTTCCCTCCAGAGGCTGGCTGCACCCACAAGGAACAACCATCCCCATCCCTCACTTATTTATCCCCCTTGAGGTCACTGGGTGGGTCAGGATGGTGCAATGGGAACCAGCTGGGACTGAAGGGTTGGAGGGTGAGTCACAGCTCTGGGATTGCTTCTCAGGCACATCCCAAGTGCTGCTACAAACACCATTCACCCTCTGCTCTGCTCTGCCATCTCTCTCCCTCCCCCAGCACCCTCCCTCCATGCTGCCTGACCCCACAGCTCTCTCAGGAGCTGCCATGGGACCATGGCATGAGTCTTGCTCTCCCAACTCTGCTGCATGTCCCATGAAGCTCCCCATGGCGGGTCCCACAGCACCTCAGCACCTCAGCTCCACGGCTTTGGGATCCACCAGCATCAGAAAGGAGGTGGCAGCTCATGTCTGTGAGTGCCCTGGACCCACTGCAGCTCTGGCTCTGCAGAGCTTGCCTGTGGCCCTCCCAGGGCTCCCTGAGTGTGCTGGGAGCTGTGTGCTGGGGTGGCATCCACAGGCTGGAAGCTGTGAAGTCCTCAGATACTCTCCCCGGGGCCCCAGATGGAAATAGGAGGTTGCAACATCCTGCAGCAACGTGCTCACCCCCCCCCACCCCCCTGCTGGCAGCCTGAGGGGGGAAATCACCCCATTCCTGCCCCATTCCCACCCCCTTGGCCCCACTGAGCCCTGCGAGGGGATTGCTGGGCAGGGGGCACTGGGAGGGGTGGGAGGATGGCTGCTTGGGTTTCTATTTAGTGGGGGAGGAGGAGGAAGGAAGGGTTGGGTTTGGCTGTGGTGGAGGCTGGAGCAGGTGAGGAAGGGTTAAAGCAGGGACCCTGTGCTTGCCCACTGCCCACTGCCTGCACTGGGGTGACAGCCAAGGCTCCTGCTCCTCCCTGCCAGCAGCTCCCGTGTCAGACCTGCAACAGATCTGAGCTCTGGGCAGTGCTAAGGCACAGAGGGGCCAGTGTGGGGAAGGGAGGAGGATGGAGTGGGGCCATAAGGACCTGGAACCCCCCTAGGTGATCCCCTTAGAGTTGGGGGGCACAGGGGGCAGTGATGCAGCCAGCTCTGAGCGATGCCAGGAGAGACTCAGCCCTCTGGCTCCCAGAGGAGCAGTGCTGGGAGCCCAGGAGCAGTGCTGGGAGCCCAGGAGCAGTGCTGGGAGCCCAGGAGCAGTGCTGGGAGCCCAGGAGCAATGCTGAGAGCTCAGGAGCAGTGCTGGGAGCCCAGGAGCACTGCTGTAAGCAGGTCCCATACCTGATGCCCTGTGAGATTTGCAGTTTCAGGGTTCCTGCAGCATCCTGAGGCTGGAGGATGCTCGTTTTGCCATCACAACCCCCAGGAGCAGCCACCCTGCAAGCCACGAGCGTCACAACCCTCCCCATGGCCAGCTCTTGGTGCTGAGCCTCACACCTCCACCTTCCCCACAGCTCCTGAGGGACCTCACTCAGATCCAGCTCAGGATGTGGAGCAGAGAGACTCGAAGATGAGATGTTCCCAAGGGCTGTATCAGTGACCAAGGAGGGAGGCAGCTGGACAGACAGGCTCAGGAGGTGAGCTCCCTTCCCAGCAGCTCCAGAGCTGGAGCTGGGATCTTTGCCCTCACAACTCCCCAAAGCATCCACCAGCTTCTTCCCCTTCCCTCCCTTTCACCTCAACCACCTCCTGAGTCCAACCTGCTGGGCACAACCCTGCTGCTGGGTGACACACCATCACCTGCAGCTCTCCCAGCCCCATCCCCAGCAGCTTGCCCTGGCTGAAGCCAGAGCTGCTTTTTTTGCCCTGGACCCTTCTGCACACACACTGGGAAAGAGAAAACTCCATGGCAGCATTCAGCCAGCCAAGCTGAGGCAGGACTCTGTGTTCTTTAAGCACTTTCCCACCAATAATGCCCCTTTTCTCCCAGAAGCATGAGAGCCAGGGCTGGAGGAGGCACCTCCAGTGCTCACAGCATCAGCCCCTCAGCTGCCTGTGCTCAGGGGGTGCTTGAGGGAGAGCGTCCTGCTGTGCCTGGGTGTTTCTGGCCATGTCACCCCTTGTTCAGCCCTTGTCAGTGTGAGAGCTCTCGTGTCTGTGCCAGCAGCAGTGCTGTGGGCAGGGCAGGGCAGGGAATCCTCGTGGCTGCTCTGCAAAGTGCCTCCTGCAGCTCAGAAAGCAGCTCAGGGAAAGCAGCTTCAGTCTGAGGGTCTGGCTGAGAGGGATGGTTGATGTGCTGAGGGATGGGGGGCACTGGGCTGGCTGCTTGCCTCTGGATTAACCCCACCATGCCCAGTGCAGCCAGTGATGGGAGCTCTGCACAGCCCTGTGTACCCACCCCAGGCAGGTGGAGGGGATTCAGCCCCCCCAAAACGAGCTGGATCCCACCCTGGCACTCTTTGTTTCTCCATTGCCCTGGGGGATGTGAGCTCTGAATCCCACCCTGGGCTCACCCAGTGCCTCCCCAGAGCCATCAGGGGTGAGTGCACACCCCACAGCCCCCCGTGTGAGTGGGGAGATGCCATCCCCTCACCTCCCTGTCACCCTGGCACCCTGTCCCCGTTGTTTTGGCTCTGCAGAGGGGTCCCACCTCCTTCCCCCTGTCCCTGTGGGGGGTCCCTGCCCTCTCCCCCCTCCATGGGACAAGCTCTGCAGGGCCCTTCCCGAAAGGAGACATGGTGGAGCCCTGCACAGACCTTCCCTGCACCCTTGGCTTGGCCAAGTTCTGGTTTATATTTAGCTCTCCAGGAGGAGAAGCCAGAAGAAAGGCGACTGGTGACTTTGAAGCCCTGCCTGTAGCTCCCTTGCTGAGCCTGGGAAGGTGGCTCAGGGACCGGTGGCCTGTCACATCCCCCACTGGCCCCTCTGCTCCCAGCCCTGTGGCTGCTGGGGCATCGCTGCCCCCTGGCACCTGCGTCCCCCTGACCCTGCCTCTGCCTTTTGTGGTCACTTGCTGCCCCTGTCCCAAGCTGGTTTCTACTCAGAGGTGGGCTGGAGGGTGCTTACAGCCCTAAACAGCACCCCAGGGGCGGTGGGGACTGTCCTGCTCACACCCAGCTCTGGCACTCAGGCACTGAAGCCCCTGGCACTGCTGCCACCACTCCAACCTCACCTAGAACCACGATCCCATGGACTTCCAAGACCCCACAGCCCTTGCCCAGCAGCCTGGCAGCAGCTCAGGGCCAACCCCAGGTACTTACTGTCGGGTGTGGAGAGAGTAAAATCCCAAGGAGAGACCTTTTAAGGGCCAGAATTTCCCTCTCCTTCGACTCCTGGAGCCTTTGGCTCAGCGAGTGGCTGTTGGCAGAGCAGCTGCTGCTGCTGTCAGATGGTCATGAGTGAAACCTGAGGACACGCAGGGTCCTTCAGGTAGCCCTGGCCCCGTCTCAGCTGCACCAATCACGGGGCTGCCAGCACCCACAGCCCCCCTGTGCCCGCACCCCACGGCCATCCCCTGCCCCCCTGCCACCCCAGCCATGCTGCTGGGACAGCCTGGCACACACGTGGAGGTGGCTCTGGGCTGGCTTTGCCACTGGATGGGAGGTGGGGAGGTAGAGGAGAGGTGGGAAGGGGCCCCAGCCAGCACCTCCCCACTGACCTGCACTTGGAAAGAGCAGAGGGACAACTGCAGGGAGGGAGGGAGGGTCGGTGCCAACCCCTCTGCCAACGCTGTCCCTGAGCCTGGGGCTCTTTGGGAGTGTTGTTGCCATCCTGCAGCACCAGCCACGGCTCCTCCTCTCGGAATCACACAGTGCTGGGGGCTGGAAGGGCCCTGCAGAGCTGCCCCAGCCCCAGCCCCTGCTCCAGCGGCTTCCCCTGGCTCAGGGGGCACAGGAATGTGTCCAGTTGGGTTTGGGAAGCTCCTGAGCAGGAGCCTCCACACCCTCCCTGGGCAGCCTGGGCCAGGGCTCCCTCAGCTCAGCACCAAAGGAGCTTCTCCTCCTGTGCCAGGGGCACTTATTTGCAAGCAAGGGCTGTGTGGTGTCTGTCATTTCTCCTTCATCCCCTCCATACTCACCCTCTGCTGCTGCTGAACATTGCACCAGCACCCTGTCCCATTGCCCACCAGCAGCATCTCAAGGGCAGGATGACCAGCAGCCCTGCAGGGTCCCCTTGCTTGGACACCCACCCCGTGTCCCCTGCCATGTGTCCTGCCAGGGGCTGAGCCAGAGCACAGGGCAATGCCAACCAGGGGCTTTGCTGGCTCCCTCCCAGCCCTGTAACCCCCTTACCTTACTGCCTGGGTGCTCTCAGGGCCCTGGGCAGAGTGTGTGTGTGTTTGTGTGTGTGTGTGTGCGCGCCCAGGGTCCCTGCAGGCTGTGTGTGTGTGTGTGTGTGTGTGTGTGTGCCCATGGTCCGTGGTGTGTGGGGCTGCAGTGCCACCCAATGGCTCCAGCCAAAACACTCCCTTGCCCACAGGGAGCCCTCCCCGGGACAGGGCTGGGGATGGGATGCCAGGCTGCTGGGGCAAACCTGTGCCATGGGGAAAAGCTGTCCCTGCTTTGCCTCAGCTCCCACAACCCAAAAATGCAGCAGCAGGGCACAGGACAGAGAGTCAGGGAATCACTGTGGCTGGAAAAGCCCTTGAAGCTGCTGCAGTCCCAGCCCTGAGCTCCCCCAGCACTGCCCCACAGCCCTCAGCACCTCAGCTCTGTGTCTTTGGGATCCCTCCAGGGCTGGGCACTGCCCCAGCTCCCTGGGCAGCCTGGCACAGGGGCTGACACCCCTCTCAGGGAAACAGTTCTGCCTCAGCTCCAACATCAACCTCCCCTGGGGCAACTTGAGGCTGTTTCCTCTTGTCCTGTCGCTTGGGAGCAGAGCCTGACCCCCAGCTCCCTGCAGCCTCCTGTCAGGGAGCAGCAAACAGTGCTCCTGGCTCCCCTCAGCCTCCTCTCCCCATCATTCCCATGATGTGTGTCCCTGGGAGACTGGGCCCAGTGCTCTCTTTTACAATAACAAGAAGCAAATGAGCTCAGGCTCTGCATTACAAACCCTGGGCAGCCCAGCACCTTGCAGCCACCTCTGGATCCCAGCTGGATGGGGAGCAGCAGTGGGAATGGTGCTCTGTAGGAGGGTGGGATGGGAAGATTTGCCTTGGGGCTTGGCTCTGAGTGTCTGTGAGGCTTTGTGTCACTGCTAAAACCCTGGGGAAGCTCCCAGAGGGATGTTCTCCAGCCAGGGCTGCTCCCAGGAGCCCACCACAGCCAGCACTGGGCTTGCTGCTGCTGCTGCTGCTGCTGCTGCTGCTGCTGCTGCTGCTGCTGCTGCTGCTGCTGCTGCTGCCTGGATGATTGCAGGTGACTCAGTCATTTCCAAAGCAGATGAAGCCACTTGCAAGAATCCTTTTGCAAGCAGCAAATGCTCATTTACCAAGGGCTGGAAATCATTGATTGTGTTACCTCCATCCCAACTGACAGCAGAGAAGGAGGAGGAGGAGGTCCCCAGCCTTCATCCTTGCTTCATTTGAGGCTCTTGCAGGAGGAAACAGTCTGAGGAGGGTGGTTCAGAGTATAGAGGACACTGGATGAGGGTTTGGGGCTCAGGATGAAGGTGGGACTCAAGGTTTTAGAAGCATGAGACCTCCTGGCAGGTGCAAGAGACACTTTTGTTTGCGATGAGCTTTCAAAAGGAGATGTTTTCACTCACTTCTCCTCCCGGAGCCACGGAGCATCCTCGAGAGGTGTGTGCCCAGGTAGCTACACTCCTGAGAGGGCTGTGACACTGTGGTGGGTGCCCAGGGGACTGTGGCTGCTCTGCATCTGGGGTTTGTCTTCAAGTGCAACGACAACCTGGGTTTTGGACTGGTTATTTTGGCTGCCCTTTAGGAGCCAGCAGGGATTATTGGGGGATGTGTTGCCTCAGCAGTGCTTACCTCATCTTCCTTGAGTCTTAGGCAAGGTTACTGCCTCCTGCCCCTGTTTCCTCATTTGGGGAACCTCTCTGGCTCCAAATTGTCTCTGGGAAAGGGGGTTGACACAAGGGATGGGCTGTCACCTGGCTGGTCCTCCCCCAGTTACCAGAGGGCAGCTGAGTGAGTCACTGCTGCTGGGTCATAGCAGTGCACAGCTCTGCAGGGCTCGTGCATCACCAGCCTGGTGTTCCCTGGCTGCAACCAACCATCACACCCTGGCAGCTCCTGCTCTGCTGCTCAGCTCCTTTGCCAAACCTTGTTGATGCTCACTGGGTGTGCTGCAAGCAGGGGCCTGTGCAGAGAGAGCAGCACGTGCTTCCCCAGCATCCCAGAGTGCTGGGGGCTGGCAGGGCTCGGCAGAGCTGCTGCAGCCCCAGCCCTTGCTCAAGCAGCTTCCCCTGGCTCAGGAGGCACAGGAACGTGTCCAGGGGGGTTTGGGAACCTCCTTAGAAGGGAGCCCAAACCATCCCTTCCCTTTGCAGGGAGAGGGTTATCCTGGGGGTACACTGCAGGGAAAAGCAGCCCAGGGACGCTCTCCCAGTGGCCAAACCTGCAGGGAGGGTTTGTTTAGCCCCAGCAGCTATAGCAACGAGCCCTGCAGCAGCTCTGCCAGCCCTGTGCCAGCCCCAGCCATGGAACTGGGGACATCAAGGGACCTCCATGGGGTCTGGGGGGACCCCTCAGCAGGGATCTACATTATCCCACACGGGGTAAGGCCTGGGGAGCAGTTCTGTGTGTGGATTGATGGGATGGTCAGGGCTCACAGGGGTAAGGTGGGGAAATGGGAGGTGGGCAGCAGAGAGAGGCTGGCGTTGGGGTTTCAGCTGGGTGCCAGGGGTGTGACTGGCACAGCATAATGCCTCCCTGCTCCCTGGAGAGCCTGGGCAGGCACAGGGCCAGGGCCCCAGGGCTGGCCACTTGCTGGGGGTACAGTTCATCCAGGCTGCCACAGCTGCAGCCCCAGACACAGCAGGTTGAGTGCAAGAGCCTCTCCTCCCTGCTCCCCCCATCCCGGCTGCCAGCACTGCTCCTCTCCCTGCCAACACCTCCTGAATCCCCTCCTTGGCTGCCAACCTGGCTTTTCCTTCCCCTGCTGCCTCTCAGCTGCCAGCCCAGGCACCGCAGCAGCCGCCGCTCATCCTGCAGCAGCTTCCCGGGACCCTGGTGACCTCCAGCATCCCCTCTGGAGCCCCACACCTCCGGGGAGGTGAGGAACCATCCTCAGCCTTCTAAACAGCTTCACTTCAGCCTCTTGTTCCAGCCTTTTCGAGGTGCAATCCAGCTCTCTTTGTTCCCCCAAAACCCCACTTCCCATGGGCACAGGGAGCATCACCAGGGACAGGCAGGATGATGATAGAGGCTGCTGGGTGGCACCAGGACAAGAGGAAACAGCCTC
>WBNH01007369.1:0-10352 GCA_013401255.1 Urocolius indicus
GGCTCCAGCAGCAGGGCTGTGCCGTGCCACGTGCCAGCGGTGCCGTACCTGAGCCGGGCTGGATGCGGAACGTGTTCCTCTCGTTGCCGCTGACGATGCTGTAGGTGATGCGGCCCGAGGAGCCACTGGTGTGCGTGGCCTGGACGCTCGCCACGGCTGTGCCTGTGGGGCACGAGAGGGAGCGTGAGGGGCTGCAGAGCCCCGGGCAGGAGCAGGGGGTCAGGGGTGTGGGGAGCCGGAGCAGCTCTGCCTGAGGACGCTGGAAGCCAGGTCTAATGGCAGCTCTGGGCTGTGAGCCCGGGTTCGTGGGGCATGTCCATGGCTCGTCTGTGGTCTCACAGGTCCCAGAAACCTTCCAGGAACACCGTGAGGCAACCCCAGGGGCAGGAGCACCCTGAGCAGCCTGGGCACCGCTCAGACCCCGCGGTCCCTCGGGTCTACGCAAAGCACAGCGCTCCCTGCTCAGGACCCTGCAGCGCTTCCAGCAGCTGTGGCAGCCCGGCTCCCGCCCCCCATCCTGCCCCGTCCCTGCTCCCTCGGCAGCCCAGCGCGTACCTGGGGCGGCATTTTCCGGCAGGGTCACGTCACTGGTGCTGCGGGGGAAGCGCAGCCCCCGGTAGGGCTCCTCCTGCAGATGGATCACCACCACGCCGGTGGAGGACAGCGGCGGCTGCCCCAGGTCCGTGGCCAGCACGAAGAGCGTCCGCTGGCGCTGGCTGAGCGAGCCCAGGGGCTGCAGCAGCTGGATGTCTCCCGTGTAGGAGTTGACGGCGAAGGCGGGGTTGGGGGTGGCGAGGCGATACAGGACGGAGGCGTTGGCACCCGCGTCCCTGTCCTCTGCCCTCATGGTGGCCACGACCTGCTTGGGCGGCGTGTGGCGGGACAGGTTGACGGTGAGGGGGTTGTGCAGGAAGGCGGGAGCGTGGTCGTTGACGTCTCGCACCGTGACCGTGACGCGCACGGCCGAGCTCTTGGGCTCCCACGGCGCCGAGTCCACAGCCTTGGCCAGGAAGCTGTACGTGGGGTGACGCTCCCGGTCCAGCGCCTGGGCGCTCCTGACCTGCCCACTCTGCGGCTCCACCTGGAACATGCCGAGCGACTCGTTGCCCAGGTAGTAAGAGACCTGCCCATTGGTGCCCTCGTCAGGGTCCTCGGCCACCAGCTGCAGCACCAGGGCACCGACGGGCAGGTCCTCCGGCACCTCCACGGCGTAGGAGGCCTGCGCGAAGCCCGGCGCATTGTCGTTGAGGTCCAACACCCGCACGCTGACTGACACGGTGGCGCTGCGGGGGGGGCTGCCGTGGTCCTGCACCAACACCGTGAGGCTGTAGGCAGCCGCTTGCTCCCGGTCAAGGGCACGTGCTGTGGAAAGGACACCCGAGACTGGGTCCAGGATGAAATCCTGCGCAGGGTCTCCGTCTGGGAAAGAAGAGGGGAAATAACAGGGCAGCGTGACTATAACGGGTGTACCTGGGCAGGACCTGCCCCGTGCTGCCCACGGAGGGCAGCCTGAAGTCCATCCCATCAGCGGGGAGGGCTGGAGGGTGGAGTGAGCCGCTCTCTGCAAGGCCACAGTGGCACTGAACCTCCTCGGTCCAGCAACGCGCGTGTGTGGCACAGAGAAAGGCTGAGAGGTGGCAGCCGCTCCACGTGGTTCAGGAGAGAGCTGCAGTGGGCCAGGAGCTGCCACAGGGGACGGTTCTGAGCACGTGGGCACCCTGGGTGAGGAGCCCTGAGAGCTGCCCGTGGCCCTCACCTGCCACACGGTACTCCAGGCGCCCGTTCTCGCCTCCGTCCGGGTCGGTGGCCCGCAGGGTGTAGAGAGCCACGCGGCTCTGGTTCTCGGGGACCTCCACAGAGCAGGACGTGCTCTCCAGGTGCGGAGCGTGGTCGTTCTCGTCCCCCACTGTCACCCGCACGGTGGCCTTGGTGAGGCTGGGGGGGAGGCCGCCGTCCCGGGCGTAGACTGCGGGACACAGAAGGGCGCTGCAGGCTCCTCTGCTGACGGGGAGCTGCTGTCACATCAACACCCAGCCAGCCACGGAGGCAGCCAGCCACGGGACCATCCTGTACCCTCAAGCCACCCATCAACCCTGCGGCCCCACAAAGTCCCACCAGCTCCCACGGGCTGCTCTCCCTGAACTGCCGCAGGACCCCAGCAGTGGGGAGCATCCACCAGCCTCCCACCCCCGCCTGCTGCTGCACCCCTCGTGCCCCAACACAGCCCTACCCGTCAGCACATGCTGCTCCTGCTCCTCGCGGTCCAGGGCATGGGTGGTGACAATGAGCCCCGTCTGTGGGTGGATGGAGAATGGCCCCCCGGAGAGAACCCCATAGGACACCTGCCCATTGGCACCTGCAGGGAGCAACACCTTTGGTTTGAGGGCAGCCCAGCAGCAACCGCAGCAGCCTCTCATTTGGCTCAGAGCTCTGCTCCTCCCAGGCTTCCCAGCCAGGGCTGTGAAGGCTGTGGGAGAGGATGAGCTCGCTCCTGGGCAAGAAAAGTTGGGGCAGAGATGTGTGGTGCAGGGAGGCCCCAGCCCAGCTCGTGGAAGGGAAGATGGGTCAAGTAACCCCCAAGAAACAAGGGTCATTGTCTTGGGGAGCAGAGGGAACCACAGTCCCTGTCCTCATTCTCAGTGTCTCCCAGGGCTCAGCCCATCTGTTTCATCTCAGGCCAAGTGACGACCCTTCTCTGCACAACCAGCCGGGTTCTGCAAGTCAGGCGGAAAGGAGCAGAGTGCACCCAGGCCTGGGAGCTGCATCTGCAGCAGGGCCCCTGACCCCACTGCGCCCTGCATCACCCTGGCCCTGCATCCTCACCCAGGTCGCGGTCTGTGGCCAGCACCTGCAGCACAGGGCTGCCAGCCGGCAGGTTCTCCATGACGTGCGCCTCGTACTCCGGCCGCTCGAAGACGGGAGCCTCGTCATTGACGTCCAGCACGCGCACGGACAGCAGCTGCGTGGCAGAGCGGCGCGGGAAGCCGTGGTCCGTGGCCACCACGGTCAGGTTGTGCTGCGCCGCCTCCTCCCGGTCGAGGGCCCGCACAATGGCGAGCGCGCCTGCGGGCACGGGCAGAGCAGCGAGCTGGCACCGCGGACACCGCTCCCGGCACGGAGCTGGCGCCAGGCTGCAGGCACCGCCGCGAGCCAGGGACGCCCCAGAGGGACGGCAGCGTCACGCCAGCCGGGTGCCGTGCTTGGGGCTCTCTGTGCCCCCCATGGCTCCCTCTGCTGTGTTCCCAGTGCATGCCCTGGTCCCACACACCACGCTGCAGCCCTGCACCACACTACACCCCTGCACCACACTGTGCCTCTGCACCACACTGCACCCCTGCACCATGTTGCACCCCTGCACCATGTTGCACCCCTGCACTATGTTGCACCTCTGCACCACACTGTGCCCCTGCACCACGGTGCCCCCACACCGCGCTGCACCACACTGCACTCCCTCCCGCTGCTGCACCTCTGCATCTTCCTCACCCCCTGCACCACATTGTGCCCCTGCACCCTGCTGCACCCCTGCATCTTCCTCATCCCCTGCACCATGCCGCACTCCCACACCCTGCTGCACCGCACTGCACCCTGCTGCATCCCCTACACCACGCTGCACCCCTGCACTCCCCTCACCCCCTGCACTCCCCGTGCCCTCATGCGCCCTCACCGGTGCTGGGATTCAGGTGGAAGCGGCCGTCGCCGTTGCCCGCTCGCACCGAGTAGCTCACGCGCCCGTTCTCTCCCAGGTCGCTGTCCTGGGCCACCACGTGCAGCACCACGAAGCCGGTCGGCTGGTCCTCCATGACGCTGACGGCGGCGGGCGAGAGGAAGGCGGGCGCGTTGTCGTTCTCGTCCGTGACGAAGACGCGCGCCGTGACGGCGGCTGAGCGGCGCTGGCTGGCGTTGCGCGCCTGGTCCGTGGCCTCCACCACCAGCAGGAAGGAGGCGGCGGCCTCGCGGTCCAGGCCCCGGCGCAGGGTCAGCAGCCCCGAGCGGCCGTCGAGCTGGAAGGCGGCGCCGGGGGGCTCCTGGTGCAGCAGGGCGTAGCGCACCTGGCTGTTGGGCCCCACGCCGTCCCCGTCCAGCGCCTGGAAGGTGAAGATGGACGAGCCGGCCTGGGTGTTCTCGGGCACCACGATGGTGATGGGGTCTTCGGGGAACGTGGGCGCCTGGTCGTTGCAGTCCTGCACGTGGATGTGCACCAGCACCAGCCGGCTGGAGGGGTAGCCGTGCTGCGTGTCCTCGGCGCTCACCTGGAGCACGTGCCGTGCCCCGGCCTCATAGTCCAGCTCCCGCGCCGCGTAAATCTCCCCTGTCACGCTGTCGACCACGAAGGTGCCGTCCCCGCCGCCTCCCACCACCGTGTAGGTCAGCTGGCCCCGGGCGGGGGCATCCGGGGGGGCCACCGAGCCGATCACAGAGCCCGGCTTGATGCCCTCGAGAGGGTGCAGGGTCAGCACGGTGGCATCGGGCCGCGGCAGCATCCGAGAGGACGGCAGCACCTGTGGGGATGGGCAGCGGTGAGGGGCACGCTGTGTCCCGCCAGAGCCCCCACGGAGCGAGGGGGAAGGGGAGTGTGGAGCCCGCAGAGTCGGGGGGCAAGGCCTCAGCTCCTGTGGCCTGGCAGATGAGCAGCCCCCCGAGACACGTCCTGAGGACATGCACGGGTTTGGCAGGGTGAAGGATGAGCCTAACCTGGGGAGCTACAGGGCAAGGAGGGATGGAGAGGGCTGCTGGCTGGGCAGAGGAGGCTCAAAGGGGATCTCGCCAGAGTATATCAACACCCCAAGCTGGGGTACAAGGAGGACAGAGCCAAGCTCTTCCCAGTGGTGCCCTGTGCCAAGGGCCAGAGGCCACAGGCACATGCTGGAAGGCAGGAGGGTCCCTGTCAACATCAGGAAACACTTTTCGCTGTGAGAGTGACTGAGCACGAGCACAGGATGCCCACGGAGGTGTCAGTCAAAAGCCACCTGCACACTGTCCCGGGCCACTGGCTCTGGGTGGCCCTGCTTTAGCAGGGGTTTGGACAAGGTGACCTCCAGAGGTGCCTTCCCACCTCAACCAGAGTCTGTGATCCTGGGGTTGTGCAGAGGCACAGACACCAAGCAGGAACAGTTCTGTCAAACACAGATTCGCACAATCTCAAGGTCTGGAAGAGACCTCGAAGGATCATCCAGTCCCACCCCCCTGCAGGAGCGGGCAAGAAGAGAGGTAACACTCATCCAGATGAGACGGACACAGGAGAAGGATCACCCAGTACGACCCAGAGACAGATGAATACTCTCACTGCTCCTATTAAAGATCCTGGAGTTAATCTGTGGATGAGCTGTACCTGTGGATGGGTGGCAGAGGATGCCTGAAAACAGACTGCAGCAAACCCCTCAGCCCCCAGGGGAATCCAAACCAGCAACTGGCAAGCAAATAGCTACCCTACAGGGATGGGCTGCAACCAGGCACCTCCGGAGAACCCGGCTGCCAGCCTGGCCTCAGCACCGAGGGCTGTACAACAGCTCTAACGCCAACAGCAGCATCAGACAGGTATGGAACGTGTTGTGGAACGGCTAAAGGCAGACGTGCCGGGCTAACACAGTGCTTCTCTCCTCAGGGACAAAGGAAACACGGGGCACCTGCCCTGCCCGGGTTTCTCTGGGCTCTGATGCAGCAGCACATGGGAGATCACTCACTGAGCTGGGGAAAGGCACCGTGTGAGCGTTGCTGTGTGACAGAAAGGACTGAAAGGCTGACTGGCTCGAGGACGGTGATCAGCAGGCCTTTGCACAGAAGGCTCCTGGTGCTGACACACTTTTGCTAGGTGCAAGGGCACAAGAAAGCTGAGTATGTTATGAACTTGCTGACGATGTCGGAGGGCACGGCCTGCAGAGTGAGGCAGCAGAACAGCAAGCAGAGTCAAATGGCCGTGGGAATGGCGAGAACAGGGCTGGGGAGATGTCGAATAGTGTGCTGTGACCGGTGGAAACTGGGTCTGGAAGGAAGCTCATTACTAACAGCAGAGAAGGGCCTTGGTTGCCTGGGCCAGCGCTCCAGATAGTGGCTGCCAGAGCCACACAGATGCAAAGAACACCCTGCACGTCAGGAACTGTTCTCAGTAGGTGCTGGCAAGGAGGAATGTCTCTGTGCAGGGGATCTCTAAGGTCTTCTCTGCAACAGCACATCTAGGACAGGGCTGGCTGTGTGAGTCTGGAAAAGATGGAACTGCTACTGCTGTTGACCACTCTAGAAAGGAGAACATGCACAGCCCTTCCCAGCACGGGCTCTCCACACAGACTCTGGGGCTGGATCTGCAGCTGGGCAGAGGGTGCCCTGGGATGGAGGCGGGTGGGGAGGTGAGGAGGAAGGCTGCCACGTGCCCTCTGCGAGGCAGAGGAGAGGAGGAAGGCTGCCACGTGCCCTCTGCGAGGCAGAGGAGAGGAGGAAGGCTGCCACGTGCCCTCTGCGAGGCAGAGGAGAGGAGGAAGGCTGCCACGTGCCCTCTGCGAGGCAGAGGGGAGGAGGAAGGCTGCCACGTGCCCTCTGCGAGGCAGAGGNCGTGCCCTCTGCGAGGCAGAGGAGAGGAGGAAGGCTGCCACGTGCCCTCTGCGAGGCAGAGGGTGCAGGGACAGGAGCTGCCGTGCTGCCAGATACCTGGATGCGGACGATGGCCGAGGTGCTGCGAGGCTCCGTGCCGCGGTCGCTGGCTGTCGCCGTCAGCAGGTACTCGGCGCGGTCGGAGCGGTGCAGGACCGTGGCAGTCCGCAGCTCGCCCGTGGCCGTGTGCAGCGTGAAGCGCTCTGCCCAGGCCCCTGCACAGACGAGGAGAAATGCAGCAGGGAGCGGCAGGGGCACGGGCAGGTAGGGATGGAGGGCAGGGGGTGGGCAGCGGGTGCAGGGCAGCAAGCAGCATCGGTGAGCAGGTTCTTCAGCTCATACCTATTAGTGAGTAGACGATGGTCCCGTTCTCACCCTCGTCGGGGTCCTTGGCCTGCAGGGAGGCCACCAGAAGTCCCGAAGGCTTCTCTTCCAGCACCTGCAGCACAGTGCAGGGAGCAGCTGAGTGGCACAGGGCACCCCTCAGACTACCCCCACGAACCCCCGAGCACAGCACAGGACCTGCACCTTCCTGCACCAGCCCTGCACCTTACTCAAGGCACAGACACCCCAGCAACACCCACATTAGATCTGCATCATGCAAGATGACACACAGGCCATGCTTGAAGCTGGACAACACGGAGAAGTCCGCAGCACAGCTGGCAAAGGGAGTTTCTGCCTTGCCAGCCCTCTTCTCATTCTGCCCTGTTCAACAACCAGCTCAGCAGGGCTGGGTCACGCAGCAGCAGCGAGCTGCGGGGCAGTGGGAGGATGCCATTTCACCCACGTTACATCCAGGGCTCCACGACAGCCCTGGTTCCCTTCAGCTGCAATTGCCAAGGTGTGAGCACGGGCTGGCTCAGCTGTCAGCCACCCTGGCCGCGGAGGGGGAATTCCTCTGTCCCCACCAGCCAGCCCAGGGAGATTTGCAGTCTCTGGAAATGCATCTGGGCTCAGACATTCTGACCCTCAGGGCTTTCCCCCTCTCTCCTTTGTTCCCAGCTGGCTCTGCTGACGGCCTGTCTGCAGGCACTCAGGACCACTGCATTACACCAGCACATCACAGCACCATCAAGCCACGAGTCACGCACGTGCTCAGCTAAAGCCCACATCCTGAGGCAAGTCACTGGCTCCCTGGCAGGCAGCACACGTCAGGGCACCGCATGCAAGCAGCCTTCCTGGATGGTCCATGGCCAGGGATGCCCCCAGCGCTGCTCCTCTCCACCTGCCGGGTTTTGGGAGCACCCTCAGCAGACAGCCCGTGCCCTGCTGGCAGACGCGTCTCTCCCCCAGCACAGACTCCTTGCACCTACCCACCCCTCGCTGACAGGGCAGGTTCCCCGTTCAGCACAGACTCTGTGGTCTCTTCCACACCAGAAGACCCCAAACTGCCATCCTGAGGTTTCAGAGCTCACACTCAGCCCCTACCAGCACATCCCAGGGCCCTCACAGACCCGGCTGCGCCAGGTGAGCTCTGCGTCGCAACCACCTCCACGCCTCTGCGAAGGAGACCAGTGGAATCCGAGCAAGGGCCCAAGGAAAGAGGCAGCAAGCTCGTGTTAATGGCGTTGCACTGCGCTGCTGGCACTGCGCTGCTGGCGCCCGCGGAGGGAGGCCAGGGGAGCTGGACTTGTTTAGCCAGGCCGAGCAGTGATGTGACTGCGCTCTGTAAACACTGGGGAGAGGGGAGGGAAATGCCGAGGAGAGAGAAGAGCTATTTAAGCAAAAACACAATATTGGCACGAGAACAGATGAGGATAAAGTGGTCAGAAATTAGTTTAGGCTGGAAATTAAGAGACGGTTTCTAACCACTAGATCAAGGAATCTGGAGCAGCATTTCACAGCAGCGTTGGAGGCAGAAGACCTTCTAAATATAGCCTGGCTGTTTATGAAGAGGAGTGTCTGCGTGGACACCTCTGAGCAGGGCCGTGCTTCGGAGGCCCCTTCCAACCCCTTCTCTGGAACAGGCTGGGGCAGGGCCTGCCCCCCGGGCTGCCCCTCGTCACCCTCAGACCCTCACAAGGGGCTTTTGCCTCGGCTGTGTGGTCACACTCCTGAGCAAAGCAGTGACTCGGGACAGGAGCTAAAGGAGCAGCACCCACACAGGCTCCATGTACAGGCACCACTCCAGACGCACAGACAGAGGAATAAACAGCAGCAGAAGTGGGCTTGTCTCTGCAAACCCCTCAGCCTTGGTAAAACTGCTACCAGGCAGGCTTGCCCAGCTCAGATGTCCACCCTCCAAGCAGGCTGTTGCAGCTCGGTCCAAAGACCAGGGAGCCACCTTAACCCCTGGCAGAGCTCTGACAGTGGCTGGCACCGGAGACACTGAGGAGATGCAAGAAACAGGGTACGTATGGAACAACCCTCCCACGAACCCTTCCCAGCTTCCAGCAGCCTGTGGCCAAGTCACTTCCTGAGCCACAGATCGTATTTTTGTTCAACAGCCTTTGATGGGTATTTTTTTCTTTCCATGAATTCATCTCATTTTGAACCCATGCAACTCTTGGCAGTGACTTCAGCATTTAATTATGTTCTGCATGAAAACGTACTGCCTTTGTTTATTTTAAACCTGCTGCCTGCTCATTTCTTAGGAAGCTGCCCAGCTCTTGTCCTGTGCAAAAAAGCAACTCCTAACTCCCCCGTGACTCTCTCTGTGCCCCTCGCTGCACACCTCTGTCGTGTGCCTGCAGTTTCCTCCGGGCCAGGCAGTGTTCAAGCATTCTGTTTCTACGTGGAAGCCATTGCCTACCGGAGATCACATCAACATCCTCTCCTGAACCTCTACTGGCCCTGCCCTGCATTCAGCAGAACAGCGAGCAGTGCGCAGGATGTGAGAGGGAAGGTAATGATGTTTTCTTTCATTCCCTCTTCATTTTCTAACAACACTCAGCATCTGATTTGCCTCACAGAGCATTCAACACCATGCCCCACTCCTCTCCCTAAGCAAGCAGCCAGGTCAGAGCCCACCCCTGTGTGACATCCACGCTGCCTGGCATCACATGTCATCATTTCCCAGTCAGCAACAGGGAATTGCATCTCCCATCTTCTAATTGAACAGTGAAAGGGGACCCTTTGACAGCTCTTCACGGGAAGCCTTCCCCTTCATTGCTATGGGCAGACCAGTTGCACCAACAATCACTCACCTCTCCTGGAGTACACCAGCACGAGTCCCAGACACCCACCAGACACCTCTCTGCAGAACCAGACCCCTCCTCCCTCCCTCTGCCCCCTCTTCCCTTCCCAGGAGGGGGGATCCATTCCTACGGCGGTTCCTGTGAACACCCTGGTCCTGTCAGTGTGTTACCCACAGGCTCATCTCGCCACCCCACAGTGGAGATGCCCCTCAGCAAGGTGCTGAGACAGAAGCCTCCCTCTGCTTTGCCCAACGCACGTGGACGTGAACACCCCACTGAGCAAGCTGGCCATGAGTCACGGAGCTTTGCATTTATCTTGCAGCTCTTACTTTTCCCTCCAAGCCTTTCTTCCACACCTGAGGTGGGATGAACTCTGAAGAGTGTTTCTTCCCGTGCTTCACCTTCCTCTACCACTCTTCCTAGCAGGAGAGCTTGAGAGTGCCCAAAGCATTTATCTGCTTCCAGGACTCTCAGCCTGTCCCAGCCTTGGTCTCCTGAGGGACACGTTTTCCTCTGTGGTGCCTCTGTATGAGAAGAGACCTCCCAAGCTCTAGAGAGAAGCTCCCAGCACGTCACGTCCCCAACACAGGGGTCAGCTGCAGAGCCTGATGTGTGTGTGCTGCTCTGAGCGCT